>VUQG01019373.1:58077-71372 GCA_015106755.1 Etia nguti | reverse complement strand
CCTGGTTTTGCCCCCCCCCCCCCCCCCCTTTTTTTTTTTTTTTTTTTTTTTTTTTTTTTTTTTTTTTTTTTATCTTTTTTTTTTTTTTTTTTTTGTGTGTTTGTTGGTTTTTTTTTTTTTTTTTTTTAAATTTTGTTTTTATTGTCTTGTGTCAAGAGGAATTGGCAGCCAGAGAGCTGTGCTGCTTCCTTACAAAGGCAGGTGGATTGTCTATATGTACAGAAAAAGGGGAAAGGGACATCACAAGTTACATCTGTATAAAAATCAATCAGTGGTGACCACCATGCAAAAACACAAATGGCAACAAATGTCGAGTTATAGGTTTGTTTGGCATAAACTGCGAGCTGATACAAAATGATAAGTTTTCACACTATTAGTAAGTCTTGTGTCCTTTGAAAACTCCATGTACAGTAAATACAGCACTTCCTTCATCCATCCATTCAGACATTTTCTTCCACGAAAGGACGGATACACCCTGGACAGGTCAGCAGTCGCTGCAGGGCTAACAGATAGTCAGACAAACATTCACACCTATGGGCAATTTACAATTGCCAATTGAGCTAACGCCACTAACTGCATGTCTTTGGACTGTGGGAGGAAGCCGTAGTACATGGGGAGAGCCCATAAATACGGGGGGAAACATGCAAATTCCACACAGAAAGGCCCCGGCCAGGTGGCGGATTCAAACCCAGGACCTTCTAGCTGTGAGGCAACAGCGCAAACGTCTTTCTAACCAAAACCATATTTCCTTTAGTGAAACAGTTTAACGGTCAATTTCACTTAACACAAAAGTAACACAGGACAATAAAGGTAAATCGGTGGCGCACACACAGTATGTCGCTCTTGTGTTATCAGTTTCCAGATGCAGTGAATAGATGAAAGTCTGCAGGCATTTTGTTCTCAGTATTTACTGTAACAGTCGTGTTCGGACATCATGTTTCTCACTCATCAGAGATGAAGTGGACCACATAGAGTCTGACGTAGCTGTGGTCCCAAACATACAGGTGTCTGTCCTTTGGGCTGTAGGAGAGCATTGCCAGCACTTCACCAGCAGACCTCAGGTCAAAGGTCACATTGACCGGCTTTCCCTTCAGCAGGTCAAACGCAAAGGTGACTCTGGTGTCCTTGGTGTCGGTGACATACAGGACGCCACAGGCGATGAAGGCGTTGCCGGCTTTGGTGCGAGGATAGGTGGTGTTTACGTAGGATGTGACGGAGAAGGTCTTCTGGTCCAGCTGGGCCACCATGATGCTCTCGTCAACATTGGATGCAAAGATCAGCCACAGGCCGTTCTCGTCTGCTGCCAGCTTGAAGTAGGTCTTAGAGTTGGGGAGCAGGTAAGCGAGGTTGTTGTACAAAGAGTTTTCTATAATAAGAGTCTGAAGTCTTTTGGTGCTGAAGTCAAATCTGTGAACACACAAGCAGCAAGCTGCTAACTGAAGCATGTGGAAGTCAGAGAAAATCACCTTGATTTGCATCGAGTGGCTTAAAGGCTTACTTGGCAATGCTGGGAGTGCCAGCAGCATGATAATAAAAGAAACCATTGTGAACGATGTGGCCGCAGCCTTGATAGTACTTAATAACGTCTACGGTGTCGCTGCTGTTCTTCTGGAAGGCGGAAATGCTTTTGTACTCTTTCACCATGCGACCTGGGGAAGAACAAGCAAACTCTTTACTGCTAAAAAATGTGGAGATTATAAAAGTGGGGACAGGAGCACCTGCGTGACCCTCTGTAACCAGCCTACCAGAAAAGTGATCCGCCACCCATATTCGCTCATCGCTCAGCTGAGCGGTGTCCTTCATCCATGTGCCAAATGTGGTTTTCATCTTTGTCACATTTCTGGGGTTGATCAGAGACTTAATCAGGCACTCTGTGGGGAAAATACAAACAATCTCAGGTGATTTACTCACAGGTCACATGACTGCACATGAACACAGACTCCTCTGGAAACGTACCGTTCCTCTTGGCAGTCTTCTCGTGTAATTTTTCTGTCTCCTTTACAGGTGAGGTTTCATCATTTGGAATTGAGTGTAGCAGGCCTGTTAGAAACAGTTTCATCCTGTTTTAGTCATGTCATTGATGGACTAGCTTGTCAGGTTTCAATCAGACACTTTATGAGGGGGGGGGTCTTTGAATTTTTAAAAAAAGAGAATTTGAAACTTCTTCCCGAGAGCTTTGATTGCAATGAAAGGTTATTTTGTCAACAACTGTTTCCAGGATCACGAATGTCACCTGCAAAGTATGACTGATCTCTCACCCTGATTATGAGAAGCTTGGAGGTGAGCTCTGCGGTGCCCTATTCTGGGAGGCCCCTGAGGCCCAGGTGGGCCAGGAGGACCCATAGGCCCAGGTGGTCCTGGAGGCCCAGGAGGACCTGCTCAAATGGAGAGAATATCTAAATGTTATCCATTTAAAGGTAACGTTATTTCATGTCAGCTGCAAAGGGTTCAAGTCAATAAAGTTCTGCTTGCCCTCAATAATGGCATCATTGGACGGTTGCATATTCTCTCCGGGCGGGCCGGGCTCTCCTTGCTCCCCTCTTTCTCCTGGTTCTCCTTTCTCACCTGGTGGCCCTGCGGAGAACACCGTGCAAAATAGCTAAAAACATTGTATTCATAATCTCAATACACTTTGCCCCATTGTTAAAATGAATTATCCCATTGAACTGCTGGCATGAATCATGCCATCCACTGTGGAGGAGAGCAGAGTGAAGTGGGAGAATACTGGAAGACAGTTTTCCAGTTCATTCAGCTGAAGCCCAAAACCACAGAGATGAATAATATCAGTAAGGGAAGAAAGCTGTTTCAAACTCTTCACTCATTCATGAAGTAAAAATAGAATCGGCTGTGAATAAATTCTGCTCGCATTGTGATACATGGACAGAAAGAAGTCTGTGTGCGTGTGTGTGTGTGTGTGTGTGTGTGTGTGCATGCCAAGGATTTTAAGTGGCTGTTTCTTCTTTTTTGCTATTTTAATACTTTTCTCTGCAGGTTATACTCAACCTTTTGACTTTTACATTGTACCAGTACTTCTATGCTTAAATGGCCAAGATTGCCTGAGGACAAAATAAAGATGGATGCTGAGTGAAAACACTAATTCCTTACCTTTTCTTCCTCTTTTCCCATCAGCCCCAGGCAGTCCATTCAGTCCTGGGATGCCATCAGTCCCATTGTGTCCAGGCAGGCCATCTGCACCAGGCAAACCTAGAGTAACACAAAAAAAAACTTTACTGTGCACTGAACGAAAGAATAAACATTAAAAAAGACTTAACAAGAATATGGGTCACTAAACCACAAAGGAGACATACTCTACAGCAGGCTATAAATTTGGATTAGGAATTGTGGGTTGACTTACCCGGCGGACCTGGAGGGCCTGTAAACGAAAGTTTAGAAATGTTAGAGAATTTTTAAAAAGTAATATTCTGGATGAGATCACATGATTCATATGAGTAAAACATACCAGCTATGCAGACTCCCCTGGTGCTGTTGCAAATATCAATCAGCACTTTGATCTGAAGTAAAAGATGTATTAGAAAAAATATTAATGCAGTAAATTTAGCAGCGTACGTTACCTAAAGTTACTCTATTAAAAATAAAAACCCTGCACCTTTTAACGTTTCAGTTAAAGATTATCTGTGTAGACTTCAGAAACCCTTTCATGTTAAGAGACACCAGCGGCCGCTAAGGAAACTGCAGTTAGCATCTCGTTAATTGCGTGGTGTTCACGCTCAGTAGGTATGAGTCAGCAGTCTGTGCACAGGCCAGAACATGAGCCTGACATACACATTAAACTGCATGTCAATGCAAATTGACACTGTTATTACCGTCTGAGTATTAATTGTTTTACATTTGACTCTGAGCTAGGTTATTAAAGAGGACAGAGCAAGAGGAGCTAAAATATTGCATGGAGATTAAGGGCTTGTCCATGCTGACCCTAGTTCCTGCGAGGCAGGCGTCACTTTAGAGTGCAGGTAGAATTCTGGCTGTGTGTTGAAACTGACTGTTTGCTGACATTAGTGAATTACTAACTCTGACTGCTGCACACTGTTGGCTCTGTAGGGAAGTGGAGAAAAAGAAGCACTGAGTCAAGGTGCCCTAAAGTGAGATTATATGTCACTTTCTTTGGATGTACGGGGTAAATCTAACCCCAATCTTTTCATATGATAGTCTCTAGAATAGAATATCTGGTTTCTGTTTTGTAGTTCAAAAACTACTGACTAGATTTACTCGTCTAGGCTTTGGTGGCAGGAGGGTTAATGTTGAGAGCAAAAGGGGACTGCACTGACTAAAGTGCTAGCTTGAAATCTGATTTGCTATTGTCTCACAGTTGAATTTGTGGCTCTAACTTCATCCATTATGCATTATCTTGAAATCCACCAGCTACACATAAAGCCCCCAAACCTTTACCGTTACCCTCTGAGTCATCAGAAGACAGTTAATGAGTTTCACAGAGTGTTTCCAGAGAAACCAGACTGTTCTATGTTACTGAGAATGTCAGGAATGTTTCCTTTTTTTAAAGTTAGATTAAAATTCATTGGTTCAAATTCAGTCATTCACATACATTGGTTGAAATTCTTTTGTGTAGTGCTTTTAAGACAGTATCTATAAAGTCCCCACAGAATAATATTTTTGATATATACAAAATTATATGTGAGGAATATTATAATTATTTATATTACATGATATGTAATAGTATTTACTTTGTGGCAGTGAGTACAGTTAATCATATTCAATAAGATAAGCATGATTTGAATGCAGAATCTCAGTATGTTAAATAACTAGTTTTCCTGTGAAATGTAGCCAAATAGAAGTTTAAAATGGTAGAAAATTAAAATGCAAGTGTGCTAAAAAAAAAAAAAAAAGTAGTTTGATAAATGTACATATTCTATTGGAGTTTGATTAGGACATCTAAAATAAAATTCTGGTAATCATATTACCACAAACAGGATCTGGAGCCTTCAGCGCTGCCGGATCATCAGGCTCCAGGAGCATTGCAACTTTCAGCCATTAGTCCAGTGAACCATTAGCAACAGCATTAGTTAGCAATCACAAAACAAGGAAGCAGGCTGAGCTTTTCTAAATGTCCTGGCCTGCCTTCTCTCTCTCTCATTCTAGGATATAGACTCACCGGGACCATGGAGTAAGTCATCATCATCATCATGTCGTCCTCCACGTGCGCCTTGTGGTAGTGCTGGCTGTGCCGCTGCTTGTGCTTCACGTGCTTCGTCCTCTTCTCGGTTTCCTCTCCTACCTCTTGGCTGGCCTCCTGCTCACTGATCTCCTTTCCCTCCTCCTGGTGAATCTCCTGCAGCTCCTGCTGTAGCTCCTTCTCCACTTCTTCGCTCCTCTTGTTCCTGGAGTATTGGTACTGATATTGTGGCTGTTCCCCCACGCTCGCCCGCAGCCCCGCTGCTCCTCTGGGCACCTCCTGAAGAAACTCCACCACCGAGCTCTGCTCCACCTCCATCAGCCGTGCCTCTGTCTGCTCCAGCCTGGCACGCTGCTGATTTTGCTGGACCAAGAGCACCAGAAGGCCTATAGAGTTCATCAGTGCCAAGACACACGTCCCATACAGCACCATCCGCTGAGGGAGAGTCATACTGGGTGTGGGAATCCACATGGTCACCACTTCACCTCCTCTCTTCTGGGGGTCAACCACTGACCTCAGCATTCAAAGACAATGAAAGAACAGTTAAACAGAACAGAGGATGTGTTAGCTCTACGACCTTATGGAACAAGATGCTCCCACCAAAAATCAAACCCTCTAAAATTCAAACTAATCCACGAGACAGGAAGACTTTAGTGGAAATTTAAGCTCCCGTTCAGCCTGTTTGAAATAAAATCTAGTCAGCTTCAGTGTCTGAGCTCCACACTGGTGGTCTGTCTGAAGGCAGACTGGTAAATACAGTGGTTGTTCACCAAGTGGAGACGGGGTTATGTATGTGTGTGAGTGTCTTTCAGTGTGTGTGTGTGTGTGTGTGTACATGCAAACCAGTGATGTAGGAGTGGGCATTACACAATCTTCTGAGCTTGTCTGGGGAGAAACCCCCGCCTGTTCAGTCACCTGATTTATATTCATCTGAACCCATTCTACTGCACCGCCGTGGGCAGACTGACATCTCTCTCTCACACACACACGCACATATATGATGAACACACAAGAGGACTCAAACACATTACAAGAAAGCATGAATACACCAGAAAAAAACAACTGTTCACTGGTACAATTACATTATTACATGATTACATTATTATTGTTGTTGTTGTTGTTGCTGTTATACGGCATTAAAATAAAATATATTACATCATTATGTATTACCACTAATATAGCTCCACTGAGTTCTCTCCTTTTTCCCATCTCCTGTATCCTTGAATTTCTCCCCCCGGCTCTCGTCCTTGTCACATCCTCACAGCTTCCATTCACCAGCTGCAACAATGGCCCATTTCCACAGCTTTGATTTAGAACTGAAAAATGATATTTAACTGGAAAAGTGACAATTCAGCAGGCATTGGCATTTGAAGCTTTTCTTCCTGCAAAAGGTAGCTGGTACTGCCTGCTTTGACTTAAACAAAGATGTGACTACCTTAATAGTGCTTTAATGAGTAAGTTAATTGGCCTCTGTGGTGTTTTAGAGCACTGCTCACTTCATGTAGCTGACCTACATGCTCTTGCAGCCTCGTTATAGCCCTTTTACACATAGACAAACACACACACACACACACACACGGGTTCAGCATAGGAGGAGGTAGAGGGAGAAATCAGCCAAGCAACATGGATTCAGGCCTTGAGCTCACCCTGTAGTGTGTGCACTCTGGCCTGAGGGTGTGGGTCAGTGATGGCCAGTGGTTGGACAGCTTGAACTGCTCCAGCAGATGTGAACATATGTGTTTTTATAATAATTTGAATTTTCTTTTCTTTTCTTTGACTTCCAGAGTCAGATTGCATTGCAATATATATTTTTTGTGAAGCCTGATAAATTATTTCAGACTAAATCTATATTTTGACATGTCCACCTGTAGCCTTTTCTCCTTCCTAAGCTGCAGCTGCTGGGAAAGCAGCTTTATCTCCGTTCTTTCCAGAGCTCCATGTTTGAATTCTGACTCCTGCCCAAGGACAGACAGATGGTCAGTTTTCCTGTAGACTTCATCCACCCTCCCACTTCTTCCTGCTCACAAATTTAAAATTTATTAGGACTAATACAGAAATGAAAGTGAGGGATTACTTGTATTGCAGGTAAGTCGTCTCATAGTGTCAACAGAAAAGAATAAAGTGGAGTTCAGAATGTAATGTCAAACAGTAAAGGCTACACTCTCTGTTGCATGTAGCTTCTAATGTGTAGTGGCAGAGGTGGTTGGGGAAGCAAGTTCAGCTTCACAGTGTTATCATATCTCATGGCCAACTCTCCAGTGCTGCTTTAAATGTGAACCGTGTGATAAATTCCCCAAGGTTGTTCGGGCAGCATAAAGCTGAGCGTCTGCTTTTGCTGCTGGTCAAAATCATCAGTCTCTCCTTCTGTTCTGTTAGTTTGAAAGTGAAACTTCACCCTCTTTTACTTCTGAGGTTTTACATCAGGACTTAATTAAAAAAAAAAAATCTGATTTTAGCAGGCTATTTAAATATAACCTCAGAAGAACAACAACACGTGGCATGCTTCAGCACACTCTTCTAGTGCTTGAGTTCACTGAGGTTTGAGTACATTTGTTTACGGACAGCTCTCTTTCACAGAGACTGTTTTAGATGTGCTGGTCTGCCATTGATCTTTTTAGAGAGAACAGCCTTTCACTTGTGAATCCTTCAAAACAAGCCATACCTTTTCAGTCAATTTCTAATTGTACTGTCATGAACTTTGATGTTTAACATGCTAGCTGAGGCCTTTAGAGTCTCAAATTTGGGTTTTTCCAGTTTCTCTGAGCACTGCACAGTCTGAATTTGCTGGGACATCCACTCCTGCGACGACTGTGGATGGTGATAACTGTCATGAATCACTGTACAGTAGTGATAATTATAGGTTGTATAAATTGTGTTTAACCCTTGCGCAGTATGTAAAGCATTGGAACTGAAAGAGGGTGTACTTAACTTTTTATGTTTATCTAAATATGTGATGTAATAATACAATCCTACATATAATACATATTCTGACGTTTAAAACCTTTTTAACGGCTCATTTCTGAATAACTCCCTAAACATGTACTAGTGATAAAGATGCTGTTGACCACAACACAGAGCCCAGAGACGAGGTTACGCACACTTCTACTTTTCAGGAGAAACAAAGGGGGCTGTCGCCGCTTAATCATGCAGAACAATCTAGGTCTACGCCATCACACAGGGCATCGTTATCGAGGCAGGGACACAGCACACAGTCAGTCATTTGAAGTGTGCGCATTCTTGGACTGGAGTGTGGGCGGTGAGTTTGCAGGGTTCTTTATGCAGAATGAGCCAACGAAACAAAGGCAGGCACAAGAGCAGACAGCATGGGTTATGTTGAGGATTTTTTAGAATTTATAATGCTCAGCGGAGAACTGAAAGTGGCTAAAAGTCACCAATAATGTCAATGTTCACTGAGTTGTTCTGTTCCATTTTTTTTTAGTTCACAGCCCAGCTTTAATACTGATGACCTCTTTTTTTTTTTCTCCACTTTGTTTTCTGGCGAGGAAAATTCTTACACAAGTCTCTCCATTAGCTCCAGCTATCCACACTTTCTTCAAACTGTCTGGGGGCTGGAGATTAACAGATCAGTGCAGATTTACTGTAGAACATAGAGCATATTATCTTCATTTATTGGTCTGATAAACAAATAAACAAATACAGGATGGTATCTGCATTTAACACGTGTGTTATGTGTAACTTTGAATGATAAAATCACAAGCCTTCCCCTATATTTCCTGGCTTCACTGGATCTGAGAGCAACGCCAAATAAATTAAAACACAGGAAGCCAGGATTAAATGGATAGCATTTACCTTTTTTTTTTTTTTAGTTTAAAATCAGTTACTGTAATATGATCGCATGTATGAGTACAATATGACACATAGCTGCTCTAATGAAAACAAATAGCTTTGATTTTGAATGAAATTTATCACCTAAAATCTAAGTTAGCTTTTGAACATAAAATAGAATCTGGAATGAATGTAATGAAGATTATAATTCATATGCACCTACATATGTAAATATTAACATTTAATCCTTTCCCTTGTCTCGCCTGTTTAGTGAAAACAGATGAAAAATGTGCGTTTATTGAAAAGCTGATTTTTAACATGCAGCTAGAGCAAATGACACTGATGTTCTCAAACTCTCACAGGCAAAGCAACTTCTTTTGAAGTTTAAAGGAGGTGAAAACCTTATCATCAACAAAATGCCAAATTCAAGCTCATGCCAACAGCTGAACTAGGTCCTGTAAACCCAAGGGCACAAGCACAAAACCGATCCCTCAAGGTTGCCACAGTATTGTTTACCTTTTTCCTGCAGTGTTGTGGCTTTTGCATTACCCTGACCTGGCTCGTAACCAGCTCAGACCGCCTATAAAGAGGCAGATGCCGGCATTCGGACCCTCCGGGTCTGTGCAGGCTGTTCTACATCACCCTTCTTATGGATCTGATCTCTGCTTGTGAACGGGCGATGAGTCCTGCAGGCTTAGATGCCGTGGTGGCAGATCTGTCCGTGACCTCAAATGCCATCCAATCGCATGGGATATCAATGGCAACCAGAACGCTGATACTGCTCGTCTGTCTGCTGTTGGTTGCCTGGAGTCACACGGACAAGAAAACTGTGCCAGGTAGGTTCAGGTTGCCCTGATTAGGTGTTTGTTTGTTTTTACAACAGAATGTTATGAGAGCTGAAATATATTTACTGCTTTTTTACTACAACAGGTCCTTCTTTCTGTCTGGGTTTGGGTCCACTTCTGTCATATCTGAGATTTATCTGGACTGGCATAGGCACAGCCAGCAACTACTACAATAACAAGTATGGAGACATTGTTAGAGTCTGGATCAACGGAGAAGAGACGCTCATACTAAGCAGGTTGGTCGCACTCGATCTGTCAGTGCCTGATGCTACCAAACAAGCCAGTCGAGAAGTAAAATGAGAAGCCGTAGTGTATTTTTTGTTATTGTTTTTTGTTTTGTTTTTTAAACCAGGGCTTCGGCAGTGCACCACGTACTGAAGAACGGAAACTATAATTCACGTTTTGGGAGCATGCAGGGACTCAGCTGCATCGGCATGAACGAGAGAGGCATCATATTCAACAACAACGTAACTCTGTGGAAAAAGATACGCACCTATTTTGCTAAAGGTAAAACTGGAACTCTTTCATGAACTTCAATAAAAGTCAACTAATATTTGTCTGAACTAAATCATAAAATCATCTCACGTTGTCAGCTCTGACAGGCCCAAATTTGCAGCAGACGGTGGATGTTTGCGTCTCCTCCACACAGGCTCACCTGGACCACTTGGACAGCCTGGGACACGTTGATGTGCTCAGTTTGCTGCGCTGCACCGTGGTGGACATCTCTAACAGACTCTTCCTGGGCGTACCTCTCAATGGTGAATAGGCATGCATGAATATGTTACTTGTGTTATCATGCAAGCTGTAAATAAAGAATTTCTTGTCTCCAGAAGTGGATCAAGAAGATATGGGAATGATTTTAGCATGCTCATATTTTTATGTTACCATGCATCCAGAGAAAGAGCTGCTGCTGAAGATTGAAAAGTATTTTCACACATGGCAGAATGTGCTTATCAAACCTGACATCTACTTCAAGTTCAGCTGGATTCACCACAGGCACAAGACGGCGGCGTGAGTCACTCAGTCGCATACATAAGCCCACCTTTAGTTTCATCTTTTTAAATATGGGTTATCTGTTATCTCACAGCCAGGAGTTACAAGATGCCATCGAACGCCTTGTAGATCAGAAGAGGAGAAATATGGAGCAGGCAGATAAGCTGGACAACATTAACTTCACGGCAGAGCTCATATTTGCACAAGTCAGTCCACGAAGTATTCCCCTTCTGCAAATACACTTTCATTTAAAGTAAAACCTTTCACTTGTGGTACTTCTTTTGCCATTTTCAAGCCGTCTCAGCAGTTCCTCTGTGCATGTGAAATGCTGGAATACGCTTTCTTTTCTGCCTACCAAGTAAGGCCAGACAGCATATTTGCATTCGTATGTGTTTTCAGAACCACGGTGAGCTGTCTGCTGAGAATGTGACGCAGTGCGTGCTAGAGATGGTGATCGCAGCTCCGGACACTCTGTCCATCAGTCTCTTCTTCATGCTTCTGCTCCTCAAACAAAACCCGCGCGTGGAGCTGCAGCTGCTGCAGGAGATAGACGCTGTTGTGGGTAAGAGGCTGCGGCAGTTAAGAAAAGATGAAGCGTTGCAGAAATTAGAAAGCAGTCAAATGCAATTATAGCTGATTTGCTGCACATCAAAGATATATTTTGACACTTGGCAGTGTTTCACTCTACACTGACAGCTCTTACTATTACTCTTACACACCCCATTTAAAAGAATGATTGGTAAGAGAGTGCAACAGGGCCCGAACTATATCGCCAAAACAACAAAACCTGGCCACAATAACCTTCATGAACTCAGGAGTATTGCATTTCACTGCGTTTGCTCCAGGCTGAAGAACTTGAATTCACAACAGTCTGTTGCAAATGTGCTGCTACAGGTGAGAGACAGCTTCAGAACCAGGACCTTCACAAGCTGCAAGTGCTGGAGAGATTCATCAACGAATGCTTGCGCTTCCACCCAGTGGTTGACTTCACCATGCGTCGAGCCCTGTCTGATGACATCATAGAAGGCTACAAGATACCGAAGGGCACAAATATCATTCTCAACACGGGCAGAATGCACCGCACCGAGTTTTTCCTCAAAGGCAATCAATTTAATCTGGAAAACTTTGAAAAAAATGTGAGTAGTGCTTTCATTGCTTACTTTACTTTTCTTCCTGGTTAGAAAGAGTTGGAACCTGGCTGAAAAAGATGTTGTCACACTTTGTTCATTCTTGTCTGGCGCATGTTGCAGTTGCACCATTTAGCAGTTAGAAACACATCAATCAGAATCTGCTGATGGTGGTTTCAATCCAGCCTGATGAAGCCACACCCACACAGATCCACAGAGATCATCTAAGCTTTGTATTCTTGAAAATACGTTTTTCCTTTAACTTTCTGTCTCATCGGTCCTCCTGTTCTGCCTCCAGGTTCCTCGGCGTTACTTTCAGCCGTTCGGTTCAGGCCCTCGCGCGTGCATTGGCAAGCACATCGCCATGGTGATGATGAAATCCATTTTGGTGACACTGCTGTCTCAGTACTCTGTTTGTACCCATAAGGGCCTGACCCTGGACTGCCTCCCACAAACCAACAACCTTTCCCAGCAGCCTGCAGAGCACCAGCAGGCGGAGGCTGAACATCTCCACATGAGGTTCTTACCCAGGCAGAGAAGCAGCTGTCAAACCCTCTGAGACCCGAACCTTTAGCTGTACCTGTACTTTTGTATACTTAATTTGTATAATCTTATAACGACACAAAGCTAGCCTTTATATTTTGATATACACAAAGATTGTATTTGTACTCAAACTGTATGTATGATGTGAAATGTACGTTTAAACCTGCTAATACTGAAATAAATGTAAATTACTGTGTCACATATGTGTATTGTCATCTCATCCTTTTGTCTGCATGTCATACATATTTAGTTCACAGTTTTTTGTTTTTGTATTTTTTTTTCCATTTGACTCAACATTTGTCCTCACCCTCCTTTTTTAAATCTCTTACACCTAAATTTAACAAATCACATGATTAATTATTTATTAAATGTGGTATAAATGTGCGTTTGTCATTTAAGAACACAGAAAATAAATAAAGGAGGATTTCAAATTTGTCCTTTTATTACAAAAAACAAAACCAAAGCAAAAAAGTCCAATGGAAGCAAAGGGGAGTGTAAATACAAGCTCTGGAAGTTATTACACAGAGAATAAGTAGAAGAAAGCGATGCATTCTAAGTCAACTCCAACTTTGAGAAGTAAGTTTATTTACATTTTTATTTCACATGAAAAAAAAGCGAGAGAAAACCAGGCATTTTCCCAGAGTCCCTTTACACCCACGCACTTAACTTCCAAACAATGACACAACAACAAACTGTCCTACTGTGCTGTGCAAAAGTCTTCAGTCTTCATAAAGGGTTTATTTCTTTAAAAAATTTTCTTCCAAAGAGCCAGATTTTTTTGTAATTTTTAAATTGTTCTTAAGGAATAGTTTTCCAGACTTTCCAGTCTTTCAGTGCTTTTCTTTGGACACT
>VUQG01019373.1:39111-58057 GCA_015106755.1 Etia nguti | reverse complement strand
TGCTTTTCTTTGGACACTTCTTTATCACTCATTGTTCTCTTTTCTTTTGTGAATCTATGAAAAATGCCAACAATAACACAGTTTGACAGGCATGAAATAGTATTTTTGCACCAACAAGGCGATTCCCAAAGAGCTATAAGGCAAAGACGTCATATTTCAGCACGCTGTGTCAGGTTTAAAAAAAAAAAAAAAAAATATGTACAGTAGGTGAACAGTATCAGGAAGTCATGTCCTTACAAACAGTGCCATTTTATAATCCACAGACAACCACTACAAGCCTGATAACACCAAAGTAACCAGATCTATCTTTTTTTTTCCCCCTTTATTGCAAAACAAGCAAGAAATCATTGACTTACTCCAGTAAACAGTGCAGTACATTATGGTGCCTTTCAACAGATCTAACATGTTTGGCTTTATGATGTAAAAAGCATCGTTAGTCTGGAGATTGTTCTGAGTGGGTGAAAAAACTGCCCTTGACCACCCAGGATAGCCACAGGAAGAAAAACAAGGAATCTCTTTTTGTAATTATGTAACACTAACATTGGTCAGGAGAGGGCGCAGTAACACCTAACACAATGATTTGATCTCTATCTTCAGCGTCTAGTCTTTTCATTATGTTCGGTTGCTCAGCCTTTGGGCGAAAGTGGCTAATACATTTCATACTTAGATGCTTCAGCTTGTATTGCTTTGCTAGAAGCAATCAACAAACACGCTGAACAATCACGTAAGCTTGCTTTGCAAACATGTTTCTGCTGTTCAATGTTTGAAAGAAAAAGGGCTGAGAAAGAAACTGTGATCAAACAGGCTGTTTGTAGGTTTGAGTTTCAGCTGCGCAGTGCAGTTTCTGCATGTCAACAGTCAGCTGTGTGTCAGTGATACAAGAGAGTGACACGTTTAAAATAAGAGTTTCTGTCTCAGGTTGACTGATGCGACCTCTTGGGGCCTGATGGTGCTGATCACAGTGAGATGAGAGGGTATTAAAGGAAGGGTAACACACACACAGCTGCTTGGTAGGCTAATCAGTACCTGCAACAAATTATTTCGGCACCTCTGCAAGAAGCAAAGTCACTTGTCTGTGTGACTGTGTGTGTGTTCGTTACTGCAGAGAGACTGTTTCTTTCTCTCTGTAATATTGTTTTCAGTGCAGGTGTGCATGTGTGTGTGTGTGCGTGCGTGCGTGCGTGTGTGTGTGTGCATCACAGATCACAGGCTGTTCCTTGCAGGTGTCCTGGGATATGGCAAATGAATCATAACAGTCTCATCAACCCCAATCTCATTTCTGCCCTCAATCAGGATGGAAAACATTTTACATGCAGCCCAGTAGCTGTGACAGATCTTTATGAGATATATCTTGCAAATTTCCGAGGGAAAAATGTTTCGTCATAATCATCACCATGATAGCTAGAGAGAATTAAATTATTAAGATGGATGTAAATGAATGAATACTGACAGATATCAAGCTAAAAATACACTGAAGCTGCTGTTCTTGAGATTTTTTTCATATGCAACCTGCTGCTCATCTGTCATTTTTTTTTTCACAGTTCAAAAACCCTTAAGACGAGCCATGTTTATCTATCTTAGCTTTATGTTAAAAGAGAACAAAGCCTGAATAGACAGATTATCGAGCAGCATGTGACGAGAAGGGAGATTTAAATTGTAATTTAAAATAAAGATCTGTATACATTCAGTTTCCAGCAGCTTTTGACAAATGTGTTAACACTCAGTGCAGTGTAAAGTAGCCATAGGGTGTAATGGTGTTTTAATTATCACATCCTCATGTACGGGCCTAGTTGTGTCCATCAGCATCAGCAGGAACCGCAAAAACTTTTTTATAGTACTGATAACTTTTAGAGAAATCCCCCCTCAATTTTTTTTCTTTAAGAAGATATTAGAACTTTTATTTATAGGGTCTATTTTTTTACCTCCCTCTTCAGGGTGGGTACTCTTCAGAAACTAGAAATAGATCTTAAAAAACTAGCCAAAACACTAATTAAAGGAATCAGCTAGTCTGTGTGTCAAAGGAAATGCAACGTGACTCTAAGTCATCAAAGTAAAATATCAAAAAACTGCGCTAGCATTTCCTTTGACATCTGCACCCATCATACCAGTGGAGAAGCTCAAGTAGGGTTACAGGAACGTAAATGTCAACAACCAAAGCAGATCTGTGTTGTTATGGTTTTCTGGCTTCTGTACTGGTGATGCTACAGTCACATTAGGGAAAACAGTGGTTGGAGATGACGATACGCCCAAAACTAACGGCGTGCACTGAACTTGGGTTCTCGCTGCCTTTGAAATGTTACTTCAAAGGCGGGGACCTGGTCTGTCACTCACTGTAAGTTACTGTCCTCAAAGCAACTGCAAAGAAACAGAGTCAGTCTGCTTGGATGGGGTCAAGTTGGCAACTACTTTCAATCTGTAATAAAATGGTGATTAACTGTGATAAATCAGGGAAAATCACAAATCAATTTCCTTCTATTGCAAATCTATTGCTGTGTACATACAAAGACATTGATATTAAACAGAAATGTACAAATTTACTTACATACAGAGTCCATCCAGAACCTCGTAGATCTGAAAAAGATCAGAAATAGTGACGGTGTTGCTGCTGGACAGCAATTTTATACAGGAATATAAACAGAATATGAGCCACCAACAGTCGAGTCTAGTTCTCTATTGCAAAGAGACACACTGTAGACAAGTTACACTCATCGACACACACTTAACTCAGATTAACTATGATGTGTTGGCAATCTGTCTGTATTTATAAATTAGATGGCAATTACTTGCAAACCTTCGCCAAACTGTCTGAGAGTAACTGCAGTCAGACCAGGATTGTCTGGAGACAGGTTGCCTCCCACCAGGCAGCTTTTGCAATCCCCTTGTAATCGAAAGTGGTCGTCCAGAGGCAGAACAACTACCACAACTACATGCTATTGGTCTCTGAATCTGAAAAAATTCAATGCAAACACCAGGGTACCTCTGATTTTTCCTAGTCACAAAGAGGTTACTCAAGTGTGCTGGGTCATAATGATTCATTCATAAGTTTTTGGTGGCTTTTATTAGCACTAGACGCTGTAGTCTATCAAACCTTAGCAGCTCCTAGGGTACTTACTGTAGTATACCAATGCCATAGTCTAAAATCTCCTTTTAAACAATGCAGTGAACCTGAAATCATGGTGTCCTCCATCTTGTTGGCCTGCTTGTAGTTGTTGCTATTCCAGCTGCAGGTGGGCTATGTCATGTTACTGACTGTGGAAGAATAATCTGAAAAAAGGGCTAAGGAGTCAGTCCCCAAAACACTTTGGTTTGACAGGCCAGACTGGACAGAGATATGGCACTTCATGAATCCTTAATAGAAGTCCGCACTAGAATCCTTTGACACCAGAGGTGAGCTGCCCAGAGACAAACTCTAATTTATATATTTCTTAACAATTTAAATAAAGCAAAGTTAGCTAATGAAAACCTCAGGGTTTTGTTGGGGGTTTTTTTGCAGAAAAGGAGAAAAAGTGTGAGCAAACTCTTAGCTGATGGTGCTGCTAGAAAGAAATTCAACTGAATACTTTACAATTCAACCTCAGGGCAATATTTGCAGCAAAATGCTGTTTATTCCAAATGAATCATGCATCACTGAAGAGTCATCATCTCCAGACGTTGTCTATTCCAACAGTGTACCAGACTTCTTAGCAATAGCCAGAAATCTACAGCTAATAGCCAGAGATACTTGACTCTGAACCAAAGGCAGGCTGATCAAACAAACAAACCAACTCTGCCATCTCTTAAGCAACAGTAAGCCCTGGAAAAAAAAACTAATGTGTACCATGAGTGTGGTTGCACAGTAACTATTAAGGCAATAATAGGAGAAAGTAATAAGAGAAAATGTGGCCCCAAAGCAGATGCCTGTTATACCACGCATCTGCTATATGACTTTGTGATGACTGTGTGTGTGTGTCTGTGTGTGTGCGTGTGTGTGTTCTCCTGCATGATATTGTGTCCGTATGGGAAATATTTTTAAAGAAGAATTGAAAAATACTTGTGGTTTCAGATTGTGTCAGCCTTGTCTGCTTTAAGCACAAAGATAATCCACAGTAATGTGCTTGAGATTTTATACTTTGGAATTCATTTTTGTGACTTCATTTAGGATGAAATCAGAGCACTTAAATGAAAATATGCATGTTGCAAATCCACTACACTGGACTGTATTACACTTGGGCTAACTGTAATCTGATGTTCTTTCTCTTTAGGAAGTCCATGTTTCTTCATTTGTGGTTTTCATTTTGTCACATGAAGTACATTTTCCATACCCATCTATTTATTTTAATTCTTCCATGACAGGTTTACAGAGGCAGACAGCCAGACAGCTTTAAAATAACTCTGACGCAATAGCCTAGCACCAACTTGAGACTGTCCTGCCTCAAGCTCTGATTGACCATCTGATTGATTACATATTATTTACTGCCAAGAAAAACGCACACACACACACACACACACACACACACACACACACACACACATTATGTCGTGCTAAAATTTTCAAATGCCAGTGGCCATATTGTCTCTCCGTTTCAGTCCCCTGCTGGATTCGTGTTTCATTAAAAGAGAGCCACGGTTGCCATGGAAACATTCACCAGAAAGGGTAAACTGGCAATGTACTCGTGTCTCTACATTGTCAGAACGCTGTCAATATGAACGGTACCTCCTACAGTCAGCTATGACACTGTTTAACATCATGCTCGGAGTAATTTGCCCTTGTGAGTGTTTCTCAGCCTCGCTGACACTCTGCTCATATGAGCAGCGTATTTCGGGCCTTTCAGTAGTCACAGGAAAAATTGTGCAAAAGAGGGTATGCAGCACGACTCTCTTTGAAACAGGAGAGAATCTCTCTCATCAGACTGGTCTGTCTGAAGAAGCCCAGACTGGGAGGCTTTCTGCCAGTAGAGGCACTGGATCAAAGGCAGACTCTCACTTCATGGCCTTTTCATGGCAGCCTATTTTGCAAAGTCAGCCCATTTGTTTCCCATTGAACATCAGAAGAGAGTGGTGGCACTCATCATTGAGGGAAGCTTTTCACCCTCTTCTTCTTCCTATTATTATTTTTTTATCCACCCCCTCCCTTTCCTGCTTACTTTCAAAATAAGCCTGGAGATTTCAGAGTTTTGCAAAGTATGGCACCACAGTAGGGCAATACAACAAACAAAGTTCACCACAGTCTGTGTTAGCTCGCTTGACAAAACCCCGTCAGAGATAAAGGATATCACGACGCTGGTCATCATCTCTCTTTGTTAAATCTGGCTCTGTACATGCTAATAGAAAAAGGGGTTTCACAGGTCACATGACTCTTCTTCTACACAAAATGATCCCCATGAGTGACGCCTACTTCAGAGATGTTATCAGATGATGATGATTATGAAATGATTATTAAAATTCAGTATCTATACATGAAAACATAAGAAGTGCAATGCTGCAGAAAATCATTAATCTTGGGGTTTATCACACAGAGCAGTAAAACAGTCATATTAATTTAAGTTAATGATTTAAAGCTGAACGTGTTCAGTGTTCTGCTGTTGAAATGTCAGTTTGTTTGCAGAAAAAAGAAAAATTTATATTTCCTGGTATATGCTCTGTGTTCTAGTAGCTCCAATTTTATCAGTGTAAAATATTTGAATCACCATTTATACATTTTTCGCATGACCATAGTGCATTTATGTGGCAATGCAAGACAGTTTGTGCTTCATGCAGTGGTTTTTAGTAAGGTATGGCTAAACATTTACACATATTAAATGTATTTCCCCAGGAGACAATCTATAATGCACTTAAAGAAATCAATGAAAATGTGGTGATCCAGGCAATTTTAAGCAGAAACTCAAAACACAGCCTGCTCCTGAATAGGTTATGTGTTCAGCAAGTTACCATGGTGATTTATCCAGGTAAAAAGAGAGCCAGTTTCGTGATACAGGAAACTCCGACTTTAAAGGCCTTCACACACAAAGCAGGTTGCAAAAAAATATGACATGAAATTCAAATTTTTTCAGATGCAAATACTTAACGTATGTAAATACTTGACGCATTGTGGTTTGTGCAAAATTCATCCTCAAAAGAAACTTTGTGAAAAAATTGTCGAAATCAAGCCACGATAAGCTGGTGTTTCTAAACAAGAGAACGAAGAAACTGAGATTTCATGGTTTGATCCCACAGTTGAAGCTGTATCATGTCAGAGAGGCAGTTTGAGTGTTTGCTGGCAAATTGGAATTACATCTGAGGAGTCAGGAAAATAATTTCAGACCCGGAGCAGTGTCTAGCTCTGTGTCTGGGGTAAAATAGTTTTATTTTACTATTTACTTTTTGAGCTACAGCGCACTTGTTGCCAAATACATTGGTCTGGTTGGTCAGATCTATTTATTTGGATCTGAAAAATCGAGCTTGGTTTGAAAAAATATTCGTCTGGCGAAATTATGCAGTCGGTGTGAACGGCTGAATTAAGAACAGGTGAGTCCAAAAAATATTTTAAAAGCATGAAATATTCACTAAGCCATTCATCTGGCTTTGTAGTACACCTCTGGCACCACTCATCTTTTATGTTAGCTTGTTTGGGTTTAGCTGCAAATTGGCAGAATACAAAAATTTCAAAAACATTTTCATTGCAAGCTTAATTGCAACAGTCATGCTAGCTGTGGCGTTAACATTTTAGCATTTGTTGAACCTCTGACCACGCAACTAATAGAATTTCTGATACACTGAAGAAGACAAGTTAAAATGCATAATCAACAACTAATGCCATAACATGTAACAATGCCTGATCAAAATCTGCCTCTGTAAGCTAGCTTGCTAACGTTGGTGTTGACCAGTGTTGGCACTGGAGCAAAACAACTGGAAGGTCAACAACACTGATGGTATAAGGGGGGCATTTAGCTCATGTCACACTCTTGTTTTATAAAACAAATACTGCGACAGAGAGGTCGCTAACTGTGTCCATAAAACAAAGGTTGACAGAGCATGCAAAAAGCTGGCCAAAAAACACAGACTGAGAAAACCACACACCAAGCAATGCACTGTCAATAATGTCCTATAATTCCAGTGTTTTTTTATCTTAATCTGAATGTCTGCACATATCAGAACTATTTTGAACAGTTTCGGATGTATAAAATGATTCAAATTTACATTTAACATTTACATTTACAGCATATTTTAAATAAGCAGCAAAAATGAATAAAAACTGCAGGCTAGACAACATATTCTCTAATATTCATATTTTATCATCACAAAATTTTTTAAAAAGTACAACAGTTAGCTTGAACTGCTTGTTACAGCAATGTGTTTTTATCATCAAACTGTGTGATTTCATTTTAATTATAGTTGTAATAGTATGTCAGCTGAGCGGGGACTGTAGCCTGTTAAGGCCGACACATAGCACCAACGCTGCCGTTACCATCAGCCCTCATTACACTAATAGTGTAAGTACAGAAGAATTCAATTGTATCCTCTCCAAGATTTCAACAATAAAATCTGTATAACTGTAGGGTCTTTACCTTACAATTCAACGTGCCTTTTGCCATTATTGTTGTGATGTGGTGCTTGATAAGTAAAACTGAATGAACAAAACCTTGCTTTAAATCTCAGAGCTTTACAGTACAGCTATTCTATTTGTTAAAACTTACCAAAATTACCTCTACTACTTTAAAAATTATACACTTCTGCAACAGTTATTACTAGAAATTTTGGATTAAGGTCTGCTTTTTTCCACAGTCACAAGTCACTGGCTCGATAAACTTGCACTGATAAGTTTCCTACAGGCAACTATAATTTTAGATATATGGGTTACTTTGTTAGCTCTGTAAACAAAGTATCTTATCTACATGCTAGTAGAAGCTCCAAAAGCCCATTTAGTTTTTTGTTTTTGTTTTTTTACCACCGTATACCAGATCTTGCTGAACATTAATTTGAATACTAACTTAGTAATGACGTATATTTAAAGTCGTTGCTAGAGTGCATTATCTCATATCAGTGGAGTTTGGTTGGTTTGTCCTGTCCAGAGCTGAATTTGCAGTAGCGTATAGTTATAATACTAAAAGAACCTAATAACTAGATGGCCCCACATTACTAAGATCAAATGTGTGCCAAAGCCGATGAGGTATTCAAAATTCCTGAAGCTTAACCAGTGCTCACATGCAAAGTCCAGAGAGACTGACCTGTGCTCAAGACTGAGCTTTAATTTTTATGTTTTGGTTTCTTGTAAAAGCCAGTTCACTCCTGTAAGCAAGCAAAGATAGTGCAGACTCTCTGTTATGCTTTTCAGTCTCAGGGCATGAGAATTGTATGTTTCTATTCACGCTCACACAGCCTACACAGACACTCTCCATTTCACATCGGGTCAAAGGAGTACATAGCTTCAAAGTAGTTCAGCTTGTTGTTGTTACTGGCATTATCTTTTTTCACTGGAATATTGCACAAGAGAGTTGCCATTGCTCTCTCACACACACAAATGCAAATGCACACAGGGTCAGAGATAATTGAGCCTTGGGCTTTGGGAAGACAGCCTTAATGCCATCTGGTGCCCAGAGTTCACGCTGAGAAACCGTGAGCTCCACACCTGGGAAACACTAATGCCTGCAACTGTTGTCGGACCACCAACTGCACACCCACCTGCCCCCGCACCAACCGCTTCAACTCATTTCGCAAAAAATTCATTCAAACACGAGGGCCGCATTTTACACATTTAACATCAGTGGTCTGTCGGGTTCAGAGACACTTTGTTATCATGTGTATCTCAGACGGGGATCATCTTTAGACGACTGTTTTATTTCCCGTTTTCAGCTGTGGAAAAAAAGAGTAAGATTAAGTAGTGGGAGGAAGTCATATCAAAACAAGCCCTGATGCTTTAAGAGAGAGAAAGTGCTGTAGTTTCCACTGCATCATCACCAAAAAAAAGAATAAGGGGAAAAAAAAACGAAAAAAATATTAGACTTCTTTTACAGTTAGGTACAGTAGGACATATGATTTGCATTTGTGTTTCCACCAAAATGCTCCAGATTCAGGGTACTAACACCACTTTCATGGCCAGTTCAGTGACTTGGACTCCCTGAGCTGGTACCTACCATCTAGTTAGCAGCCTAGCCAGCACCCACAGGTCACTAAACATGGACATAAATTTAACGCAGCATAACTTTAAACTTTGAACCTATTTAAATTCTTCCTACTGGCCTGTGGACATGTTATCTCTGTGGTTAAGGTGGACATTGTAATATGGAAATCTACAGGGATTGACGTTTGGAGCCAACCTCCATTGGAGAAACGTCAGTTTTCGGTACTTTGCGTTGGCATCCTATTTCAGCTCCACAGGTTACAGAGCGGTGTACACTCTGGACAGGTTGCAGTCCATCGCAGCAGTGACATTATATCACATGAGGACGGTGAGAGTGAACCACCGCAGAAACAAATCCATTGTCTTAAACACTTTTCCAGAGATGATTTGTGGGACAGCATGAAACCACAACAGTATGCCAAATTCCACTTTGTGGGTTGAAACTGCACAGAGTGGTGACATTGTACTTTTCTTTCAGTTTCCTGCAGGTTTGAAGCGTACACTAGCTTTGCAAGTGTACTGTGAATGCTACTTTATAAAGAGGAATCGCGCGATGGTATAACTATTATATAACTATTTTCAAGAAAGTTTACTTAAGTTTCTCGATCGAGCTCTTGCCTTTCAGGCTTCCACCGTCTATCTGAAGGCAAATATGTGATCTGCTCTTCAAGCGTTATATTGCTGGAATGTTCATGCATTTCAAAGCAGGGAGCGCTCCTTAGTGTGTTGCTCAAGGACACACCACATTCAGAACTTCAGAATTAGAGATCAGGAAGCTGAGATGAAAAAAATAAAAAGACAAATAAGGGCAATATGAGAAGAAAGCTGGGAATCAGTTTTCTTTCAGAGTGCTTTCAAAAATAACAAGAGCACTGAAAAAAAAATCTCTCTGCAGCAAATGAAAGCCAAATAAATTACAGTACGGAAAGACAGCAAATAATATTATTCTTTTGATAGTGATGATATGATGGTGACGTGATGGAATGCACACAAGTGTGAATCATTGTGGGATCCATAGAAAAATCAGCTTTCCCATTGCACAGAAATGATCCACAACTTTCCACGTCTAATCAGTCATTACCTGGTCTGTGACAGTCACAAACCAAAGCCAGTTTTTTTGTTTTGTTTTGTTGTTGCTTTTTACAACAGCAAGCAACAAGAGGTCATGGGATTTTTACTGCTGGAGATGAATTTCAAGTCGCCGTGAATGAGTCTCTCCCATTGCTCTGCTAAAACACAGGCAGCACTCTTACCCAGAGACAGAGAGAGGGAGGGAGAGAGGAAGAGCGAAAGAGGAAGAGACGGCACTTACAGCATACAGAAAGAGGTAGAGAAAGAGTTTGAGTGGAGAGAGCGTGAAGAGGCTGAGTGTGACAGCGCCGAATGAGAGAAGGAAGAGGAGGAGGAGGGACCGAGCGGCAGGGAAAGGGTGGGAGAAGCTGAGAGGGGGACGGACTGAGCGAGTGAGGGGAGGGAGCACCAGAGGAGGGGAAAGTAGATGAGAGGGAGAAGTAAAGAGGGAAACTGAGGGAGTCAGGAGAAGAGAGGAGACTAAAAGGAAAGGAGCGCAAAAAAAGGGAGGACAGATCAGCAAATAAGCCCAGTAGCATTCCTCTCACAGCTGCAGTGATCCAGGCTGGGAGGGGAAGTTTAGCTCACCGGGAGAAATAATAAAAACCAAACAAGAATTTGTATATATTTTCTCTGAGCTAAGAAACCAGAAGCTACTGTAAAAAAGGAAAGGGAGCAAGAAGAGAGCTTCTGCAGCCTCCAAGTGTCCTGCAGGGAAACATGGATTCAGATTCTGGAGAGCAGAGTGACGGAGACCTCTCTCCAGGTAAGGCCTCAAGACTCTTACAGGTCACCACAACACTGGTTTCTGGCATGTCCTGCTAACTAGACTTTAAGCAGACCAATCCAGGAGGTCTGCGAGCTCTTTCTTCCTTTGTGTTCCAGTACATTTTCAGCATTTTCCAGCATTTTCTTTACTCTCAACTTAAACAGATTTAGTGCGTCTCAATCCTCCCTGAACCATTTCTCTCATGCATGCAGTCTGTTTCAAGTGATCAACAGCTTGCCTGTAAATCTGAACCATTCTTTAGTGCACCCAAATGTAAGGATCAAGTACAGTATTTAAAGCTTTCAAAGATGTGTGACAGGCAAGCAGCCGTGAGCTCGGATGTATGTACAGTGATGCTGGTGGCTGGCAGAGGCTCCCTGAGTGCGTGGAGGAAAGCCGGCTCAGTCACCACCAGGAACAGGCAAGCTCCGACACGTGCAGCCAGTTTGTTCATCAACACGTCCAGCCACAGAGAGAGCCAGAGAGAGCGCAGACTCCCCGGACGCTGAGATCAGCTCCTTTTCCTCGTGAAGCTCGCTGTTGGAAAAAAAAAAAAAAGATTCATGGTGTCAAAGTACAGGGCAAAGATTTATTACACAGATGAGAGTTATACATTAAACACGCAGGTAGTCGCACAAATGCTCCTTAAAGTGAACTCGCTTATTGGAGATTTCACAGCACCGCATGCATGTGGGCGACTGATTCTGTGGGAGAAAGGAGGGAGATGAAGCATCCTTGTGGAGATATGTTTGAGTTTAAACAGAATGAAATGTGTCTCTAGGAGGGGGTTTTTTCACAGCAGTGTCAGAGTACAGGAACAGTCAAATAGCAGCGAAACAATAAAGTAAAACTCACGCTGATGCTTGAAATGACTTTACCGCTCTCCTATCGTGTTTTCCTAAAACTAGTACTATTAGTAGATCTGCTCTAGGTGTCGGATGGTTTTATCATTTAATGTTAGATAATGTTGATGGCGTGGGTGTTCGCAGTTTTATTTGAAGTCACAGAGCTCCGTGTGCCTTAATGATGCTCTGCTGAACTCTGGCCATCTGCCTGTCCATCTGGACCATTGTCTGTCTGTCCTCTCATCCATTTGCAAGTGGAGAGGAACCTCAGTGTGAGGGTTGGAGGACTTTATACACATAATGAGAAAGTGATGACATATTTGTATCATCTGCTGACTTCCATAAAATTCTTTCATATGAACCGATGCTTTGTGCGTCACAGTTAAGCCAAACCGTAAAGGAAGAGGCTTTATCCATGTCACTTTGATGTGAAGTGGTGTACAGTGTTTTCCACAGACTCCAGGTAAAGCATCCTTCAGCATAACATAACCAGGTCTTTGTTATGTGAGAGTAATAAAATCAGACAGATTTATCGACCGGACACCAAAAAAACAAAACGTTGTTGCACATGTTGAATATGCAGGGTGATGCGAGAGCTATATTTTTCCAAAGTCAAGAGAAAGCAAGAGCCTGACTCACACTCATAATGCATCGTGCTTTGTTGCTGTGCTGCAGTGCCTACTCTACCGTGGAAAAATCTGGTTTGGCTCACTTGATAAGGTCAGTGAAAGCTGAGAAAACGTATTTGGGAAAACAGGAGTCTTTTGAAACTCTGTTGTACACAAACACAACCCTTTTCCTTGGATATGTCGGTGAGGGATGTGTGATAAATCTATGCTTTATACATACACATGCATATCTTCAGCAGTGTAAATAGCAAGGTATTATGTTTCAGCTGGCCTTGACCTTTCAACCATCTCCTGTGCCCTTGGGCAGTTAATGGTTGTACTTTTTTTAAAGAGAGTGATGTTTTACATTCCTGTGCTGCATTAATTTACCACAAAGTGCCCTTTCCATGAGCAATTAGTGATAGTTTATTTTCTTCAGTGCCTCTCTGGGCTAACCCAAGAGAACTAGCCTGACATGACCTTGGCACAGATAAAGACGATTGTGCATTATACTAATATCTGAGTGTGTTTCTAACATGCAAACTCATAAATAGACCCACATAAAGATAATATCATGACTGAACTATGAGTGGCTTTCTAGTAGTTTGAGCCATGGGAACACTGTTGGAAGGTGGCTGCTAGTAAACAGATAGAGAGATTGGTCACTCATCTATAAATCAAACTCAAAATAGTGGCCTTGTGATCCCATGTGTTTGGTGTTTTATAGTTATGCCAGGAACAAGAAAAGAGTCTAGAGGAAGGAGAGGGGTAAGGAAAGCCTGCTAGTTAATTTAGGCAGTCGGACTCACCGCAAACAGCACATGGTGAAGGTGTAGCTACCAGGGCTGTGCGTGCCTTTGCACACTGCTTACCCGAAAATGATGCTTCTGCTGCCTTTGTGCCACCACAGTCACTGCTGCTGTCAGCATTTTAAAGAAACACCTCCATCTCAGCACCCACCTGTAGGTTCTTAGCTTTCCAAAGGCAGTAAAGCAGAAAACCACTCCAGCTGGAGGGGGAATTAGCTCACGCTACAATATGTAACTTTAAAAAAAACGACTGTAGCTGACTTAAAAAAAATATTAGATTTGGCTACATCATTATATATTATCACTCTATTGCAGGTTAGCTGTGAAAAGGTACTATTTCTCTTTGTATTAGCTACTTACACACAATATAATAGCATTCCTTAGCTTTCTTAATTATCCGCTTTCCAATCTAGCACATTATCAGATGGGTTAGCTTAAGTTAGCAAAATTTAGAAAGTCTTAAATGATATTTGATATTTTATTTATAAGTGAAAAAATGCTTGAGACCTGCTGCTTAATGCTTTTACCTTTCTTTCCAGTGATGGCGCCTCACGTCTTGAGCCAGAATCCCATTTTGTCTCCTTAAAGACTCAGTTTTTCCAACATGAAAAAACGTGTAGGTTTTTTAACCTGTAGGTAGGGCATCCCACCTCAGCTTTTAGGCTCTTTTTTGCCAGCTACATCTATAAATCTATGATTTCTGTGGGCTTAAATAATAATCTTTCTCCATGTTTTTATTATGGGAAGCGAGAACATTTATGCAGCACATTTTTTGCTTTTACTAATAAAACACCCCATGTGATAATTTATGGATATATTTTAAATAAGCGTCAGTAGCCTTAAACTTTTTTCATTAAAAAAAGTAAAAGTTTCACACTATTTAAAGTGTCACAAAAACATCGTCAAAGTTTTTAAAGATGCTTACATGAAGCAAAATGGCAGCAATTTAAAGTTCTGCTGGGGAAGATATTTTATGACATGGGAGAGTTAGGACAGAGCTTCATTACAAAAACTAATATTGTGCTTCATTGTGTTTTTCTGGCTTTGCTACAGCGTTCTGCACACAGAGCACACAGAGCTGTGCTGCAACGACTCTGAAAAAGAGGCCATAAAAAAAACTGCTCAAACAGAAAGGATCATATTTTCTTACCCATAATCATCCAGTCATGCGCTGAGCATGCCTCTGACCATACCAATTTCCACAAACTGATTCACCCAGTCATCCTGTCCTTCCTTTCTGTGGTGGAGCGGGGCTGACCACACCTAATTATGAGTCAAAGCAAAGCTGACTGTCAGTACACCTGTTCTCCGGTGTATGTTGCACAATAGGTGCAAAATAGAGGCTAGACATTTCACTAAACTCTAATGCATCAGGGCTTTCAAACACCCCTGTTTTCCACTTTGAATTTTTTTTTTATATCTTACTATATTATATTAAGTTATATTACTGTGGCATTATGTTTAGCAATCAACCACGTTCTGTTTTTGGCTGATTTATCCTGGTAATGCGATTCTCTCTAACACCATAACTCCATCAGCCCTGTATAGATCTGTTTCCAGGCATTTGTGTTTACCTTCAAATTCATAGGAAAAGCAGACTTGTTGAAAAGGGAAGCTTTTTGGCTGTTGTAACAACAGCTGTGATATCCATAGGGGCGTGAGGGCCGTTGCTGTGCTTCTATTAAAAACACAAAACTGCAGATGTTGTCTGATGACACAACTGAAATGCGATCTTGGGCCAGGAGATTATCCCCGCCACGTGTTTGCGCACCAACAGACCTGCTTTATTTTCCCTGTTAACCACCACTATTTCAAGCTTCCACAAACACTTGAGCTATCTCCGACACATCAGAGCAGGCCAGATGCACTCGGCAATCAGAGAAAGGCTTCTGCTTCATGATTGCCATGTTGGCAGACTGGCCACATGCTTTGCACATGCGAGCCAGCCCTGGATACACTGCAACACTCCCATAGATACGCACAGACATACTGAAAAAAAACCTGCGCTCATCTCGCTCATATCCTTGGTCTCCCAGCACATGCATCCCTAAACTCTGCATTTAATCTGGCCCACAGATGGAGAGTGCTCACTGCACTACACCCAGTCCTCTGTACACACACGCATACACACAAACACCCACACTCAAGACACCAGGAGCTGGTTCTGGAAAATTGTAACACGAACTAAGAGAAAAAAAAAAACACAGGAGTGAAGCCGTAAGTGGAAAAGACGACTCAGGAGAAAATAGTTTTTCCTACAACTGAAGCAAAAGACAAAAAAACCCTTTGGTCACTATCTGTGTGTGAGTGCACTTCCTCTGTATGCACATGCATGCATGCATGCACTGACACAATAATACCGTGGCATTTCACGGTGTTTGTAGGACATTTGGAAAGAGGATTGTCTCCCCACGGCTGAGCCATTACTGAAACACGGAGTTAGACCGCAGAGGCACTCTGACAGGCATTCTGGTCAAAGGCCTCATAGACACACATTCATAAGGAGGAGATGGCTGTGGTTTCACAGGAGGGCCATTCGAAGCAAAGCAAACAGTCAGTAGTGGCGCCTGAAGTGAGAGACGATCTCTTTGGGGAGAGCAGTATGCGTTAATGAAGGCTGGACTGATGTTTGAGAACCACTGAGCCTATGCAGATGCCTGCTCTGTGAAGGAGCGATGTGCAGACACGTGTGTTGGTTTATTTTCTCACTCGTGTTGACCCAAAGTCACGATCTCTGTTAGAAAGTGTTTCAAAGTGTTCTTTAGGTTCACTTTGTGGTTACAAGAGTTTTCTACATTAGTGCCAATAGAAAGCGATGTCTGGGTTTTTCTGACTTTCTGACATTTCCCCCCAAAAAACTAACAAAAAAACAAAACTTAACATGCAGATGGTAAAAAGCTAAATACACTTTTCCTCTCTCCCACTCCAAAAAAAAAAAAGAAAAGATAGAAAACAATGTGGAGTGGGAGGCAATTACACACACAGCTTTTCACACGTAACTCTAGGAGAACTGAACAAACTGTGCTGATTATAGCATTATAGAGTTGTTGTAGGGAAAAGCACCCATGCTCATCATATTTCATTACAGTTTAGCAGTGTGTCATGTTAATCCTGCTTTCAAAAAACCTTTAAAACTATTTCTAGTGAGATAGGAGACAGCGGCACAGACAGAGGTAGCCCTGGCAGCTATGTTGTGGGTGTAGACATTTCACGAGCCTTAATGGTAGCTAAAACTTTACTCTCTGTTATCCCTGGAGGCTGGGATTCGAATTAACTCATGGAATGATTCGGTTTAGGCTCGTAATAAGGAGTCTAAAGAAAAATGCAGTCAATAAAAGTCAGTTAGACATATACGAATATGAGAGGGAGAGAGAGCGTTGTGAGTCTGCGTGAACCACAGTTATTTCCTGGTCATTAGTTAGCGGTGTGTTGGCAGCCAAGACGGCAGAGGCCCTTTGGCTTTACACTAACGTGCGTCGTGCGCAGAGAGGGAGGGCCCGCAAGGTCAAAGCTCAAAGCATATCCAGTTTCATCACTTCAATCAAAGCAGGAGCAATCTGAAATCCTGAAACCCTGATTTTAATATCCTTTGCTTGACTATTCATAACTCTGTAATAGTTTATTATTACTGATGCTTTATTTCATCTGTCGTCTGGCTGTCCTGGCAGTAGAATGTGTGTGACTATTAGACAGAAAGCACTTAGATAGAAAGAGCATTAAAAAAAAGTGCTTGTGCGAAGGGGTGTTAATGGGTCAATGAGACAAGTTGTGTAAAGTGCTTTGAGTGCTCAGATAGAGTAGAAAAGCGCTATATAAGAACCAGTCCATTTACAAATTGTTTGAATCAGTGTTCACAGTATGTCACGCTGGTCATGTTGAAATCTTGGGCTTGCATTCACTGAAGGCTGCTAATTGAAGCGCACAGCATACATTACAATTTTCCAAATTACAAACATCCCTGCCAGGTGACAAAATCAGTGAGGTCATCACATTTTACCAGCAAGTACAGGAAAAGCCTGTGAATAACAAGGATAATGGACAGAAAAGCCTAGCAGGATGATGTAGTGTTTTTTTTTTTTAATGGAAGAGAGAATAGCTAGGGCTGGGTGGGGGGGGCAGGCTTTCAGCTCTGTATAAGGGCAATGACAGACTGAGCTCCTCTGTAAGTGATTCGAAGCTTCTCAGTGCCTCATTTTTATTTTTATTTTTATTTTTTACGTGAACTCGAAGTGAGGGAACTAGTAAACAAACCAGGAGGCCAAAGTTCTGGGAAGGGGGGAATTTGGGTGGGCTGTCATGGTCTGGATGATTTTGCATACGAGTATCTGTGTGTGCGCGCATCTTCTCGAGCACGCGTGTGTCCCTTTGTGAACGCTGCCACGGCGTGCTGAGACTTGGCCGAGGTCTATGAGAGGAGCGACTCACCCAGGGCCGGAAAACGCTTACTTCCTCGACACTGTGCGCCGTAGATGCGCTGAGAAATGGAGAGAAAGGAGCAGATGAGAAAGACACAAGAGCTTCGTGTGTGTGTGTGTGTGTGTGTATATGAGACAAAGACACTGCAGCCAGTTCTTAATACAGCTGTACAGGGTAGAAGGTGGAAAAGAGAATGCGAGGGGGAGAGGTGTTGTTTCTTTTTTTTTGTTTTGCTTTTTTGGGTGTTGTGCGCGGCTATGTCTGACATTAAGGGATTTTGACAGGAGTTAGGCAATCAAACTGTGGACATATGATCTCACCTCTTTTTCTTCGACACCCCCACCTCCTCCTCCGTGCTTGCTTCCATCACTCCTCCACACTCCTTTATTTAAATGACCTGACACATCTGCAGACGGTATAGATTGCTGTGACGGTCTATTTGTTCAGATTTTTTTTTTTCATCCGCAGTAATTCAGAGCATTTCTCAGGCGAAGATAGTCAGTTTTTCTCTCTTTTTCGGCCATCTTTAGCTTAGACTGAAAGGAGTGAAAGGAAAAGGTGCATTCCTCTTTTTCTTGCCCTTTGACTCTGTAAAAGGCATAACTTCTTTATTTTTAGATGGAAAATAGGAAACTTTGTATCAGAGAGGCTGAATACATCATGCTCCCCTGTATTTTATTAGGCCTCGGCCCCACAGTCTATCATTATAGTTAACGCACAAGCCCGCACACACACACACACACACACATTTGTAGCCAGCTGTCGCTAGAGTACCCTTGTTTTATGAATCAGATTATTCGGTGCACAGAAGCAAATTTGTCATTTCTTCGCGTAGAAATGTGGAGTCTTTTTCTCCATTCAGTCAACATCATCATGATGAGATTTGTCAGCTGATGATGGTGGCAGAGTACTTTTCCACAGAGGCTCCCAGAGGAGGGAAGTGGAGAGGGGAGACATCCTGCAGCCAGTTCCAATACCCAGCTAACCAGCTCACTGTGGCCTGGTGCTTTACTGTCGTTAAACAATGGCACAAACATGGAAACCACAGCTGGTGGAGATATTTGCTTTGCAGCAGAGGAAAGGTCAAATGGTCAGAATCTCACAGGACCCCGCAGTCCACGCTGGGTCCTAACAGGATGTCCTGGATGCCACTTGTGATCCTCAGAGGACCAGGAGCTCCTTTGGTCATAACAAGGAGTGACTGTGATAAAAGCCAAGGGCAGAGTAGAAGGTGGGGGTCAAATAGCTGCTATCTCTCACCCTCCCTCTTTTCTGTCGCCCGTTTTTGTTGGTTTTTTTGGGGTGGTGGGGTGGTGGTGGTGGTGGTTGGGGGGGGGGGGGGGGGCGTTTCG
>VUQG01019373.1:0-39091 GCA_015106755.1 Etia nguti | reverse complement strand
TGTGGGGTGTGTTGGGGGGGGGGGGGGGGGGGGGGGGGGGGGGGGGGGGGGGGGGGGGGGGTGACAGGACATCAAGCCAGCGGCACATTAATCAACCAGACATCTTCTGCAAATGCTTCATTTCGCCCAATCTCTTTGGTTCAGCTCTACAGGGACGTGGCCATTAAAACTAAGAGACGGAGAGAGACAAAGAAAGAGATGAGGAATGGAGCATTAAATAAGGCTGCGTGGCTGCCAAAGGCAATCTGTTCGTGTGTCCCTCATGAATCAGAGAGCCCTCCTAAGTGCTTTTCCCTGGACCCTTCATCATAGTGGACATTTAAACCAGTCCCAGGATAAACACACTTATAGTTTCAAACTCTGTCGCAAACCTCTTCATTACAGCTACATTAACATCAGGTCTTTTTTTCCCCTTTATTTCGAAAGCTTTTCCTGGTTGATATTCATCCATTATGCAGTTCTGAGTAACGCTGAGTGAAACCATTTCTGAATAACACACAGAGGACTGCTAAGTTCAGAGGCCAATTAGCTTCCATTAAGAGCGTTTTTATGCCTCGTTTTTTTCATTCGACAATTTCCTTTGACTTAAAACTATTTGATTGCAAAGCCACCAAAAAAAAGTTTGAGAATGGTTTATTTTTAAGGGCCTCTGAGCACAAAATAATTTGATGATGACCTCAGCGATCTTATAGTTTCAGTATCCTCCAAAACAAACTGTTGATCCAACCTGCTGTTAAGCCACACTCAAGGCAAAACATGTTTTCTTTTCTTTTTCTTTAGCTGTACAACTGAATATACAAAATGCTTTGGAGCACACACACTAAAAATATAATAATGATGCACATATGCAGCGTGACGTCAGCTGATTTTTCTTTTCTAACATAAATATATCACAAAGCATTTGTGATTCAGCAGTTTTTGGTTATTGGTTATTTTCCTGCAGCACATGAAATGCAATTAAATGAGATTCATATTTCATCTCTCCACCCTTCCACACATATATTATATATATATGTAAAGCCTGAGGCAGCAACACCCCCTCCAATACAGAAGACAGCACAGATCAGTGATAACAGACATGATATTTATTAGGTCAGAAATAGCATGACAAAAATTAGCTTGCATGGAGGTGGGTCGGCAAAGAGCACCCCACGTGTTATCTGCTGAGCCATCAGATGAGCTGTTATCAGTCGCTGATACCAGACTGAGCTTGATTCCATGTCCTGCCTCAGCGAATGCTATATGCTCTGCCACAGGCTCGCACTCGTATGCTGTTATCTGCACTGAGAAATAGGCTGATATACAATATATGCTGATCGTCAAGTTGAGTCTAAATCAATCCATCAAAGGAAATCACATAATAAGTGTCCTGTGGCATCAGGCTTTAGCAGACCATGTATTTTTTACTTTTATTAATACAGACAGATTGACTGAATATATACTTTTTCTTTACACTTGACTGAAAATGCTTATCAGAAATCAGGCACATATAAATATCGCAGCCTCGGTGAAAACAGTCACAGGATCTGTTTGTTTGCTTTCTTAGTCAGTTCTCCAATTCGTAATGTTTCCATCACGTGCCCTGTCTTTATGACCTTTATCTTGCTGGTACTCGTGTGTAACTTTTGTGATGATGCAGTCACTTTTGTTCCTCGTATTATCCATAGCATCCAAAAAAAGACAGGTAACACCAGCACAAAGCATTAACAAAAGAGCAGCTTTCCATTTGTCTTGTTTGTCATATTTTTGCACAAAGTTAGCAATATTAAAAGCCTCGGGGGCATAAATTGGGACGCATTTTTTGCCATTACGCTCATTAAAGCATGAGCTGTAACCTACAGCGTACCCTTCAGTTTCAGCCACACACACTACATTTATACTCCACAACCCCACTTTGCACAAATGAAAGTCATTAAAGTATTAAAACTGAGTTATTTATTAACCCTAAACTTCTGAATGCCACTCTACATCCTGAGCAGCTGTTAAAGGCACAGTGACTGACCTCTTTCAGCACCAGACTGCCCTTTGGAAACTGGCTCAGACTCAGATTTTACATGTCATGAATAATGCACATCATTGTACTTCACTCCACTGAATCGCACTGTTTTTTCTCTCTGCAGAAATTATAGCTTTCTCAAGTTTTATCACATGAGAAACAAACACATACATTGCAACAGACAGAGTGTGCAGGGGCGCTAGGTTTGAGTCATCTTCTGAGGAGCATTGTGGGAGTCCAAAATACGCCTATGCAGAGACTTTTGCAGGTCCAGGGCAAGTGGAGGAGGAACATGAAATGACAAAAATTGGTTCCCATTCGGCAACTCCTTCCCTATGTACAAAGGCATCGTGATGTGTCTTTATGCAGTCTGTTATCTACACGGCGGTATGTTAGTGAAACAGCGAGTCTGACAAACAGCAGCTCAACATGTCAGAAGCCTCGAGACTGACAGTGGAAAATAAATATGTCCCTCCTCCAGCTCCTCTGTCGAGGTACCAGCTGGCACAGTCCACCGGCCTCTTGGGCTTGCTTAACACCAACCCTGTAGGCTATTAAAAACCCCTTTAAGATCACTGAATGACCCACTCCTTTGTTTTCCTAAAGCCTTGTAAATGCACCCAGAGAGAGTCTCGCTGCAAATCCTTATTGGGAACCAAAAGCAAACGAAAAGGCCAAGGCAAAAGAAGTGGAAGTCAAGCTGCCACCCTTGTTTACTTCTGCTGCGTGAGGAGCGTTCTCCCTGACATTTTCGTGGTATTGATACATCGTTGGTGCCTTTTTTGTACTCTGAAATGGCATCGCTGATGGATGGCAGACTTTATTACTGAAGGCTTTCCCCAGATATTTTACAGCAGAAAGAAATGATGTAAAATTTTCCAGTGAAATTCATTTTATTTATGTGCATTTGTCTCATAAATAGAAAATAGAAACCATATACAGCTACTATATATCATATATATGAATCATCATATATAGCACAGTAATGTGCAATTGGTCTTAGAATGTGTCCAGGGAGCATATGAGTCGTTTAGATGTGGTAGCTAGGAATGTCTGTGTCAGTCTCTTTCCATCTAGCTGTAAAGCTATCATCACCCCAGTTAATTAGTGGTCAAAGCTGGGCTGCAGATATACATCTTTTGGCTGTTACATTCCATTACATTTTTATTCGTTGGCATTCAGAGTGTAGTCTATCAAATTTTGGCTTTTTTTCCCTTCTCAGTATTTTATTTATACTACGTTAACCCATTCTTTAGACAGTTTTTGTGATATTGGGAATTAAAAAAAATACATCCACATTTTCATTCATCACATGTATCTTACTCCTGAAATCCAGCCATCTTCTTATATCCTTTCTCAGATATTGGTTGATCCGATTACGTTTGGCACCATATGCCACTGATATTTCTTTGCTATTTGATTAACTTTGAATCTCACTGAATATGCTGCAGGCACATATTTGAAGAGGAAAGTTAGAACACTTAGATTCTGCACAGTAACTCAGTTTCTCTGTGATTCTCATCATCCTTAAAAGGAGGCATCTAAATCCATAAAATACATCATCATGTCATCTGTGCAAGGGCTAATTCTATGATCCCTGTTCCTTACAGCTACTCCCCTCAGCTCCCTGTCCTGGCAGATAGCTTGGGCCAGTGGTTTGATATAAATAGCAAACACTTTAGGACTAAAGCAACATTCCCATCGCCTTCCTCTTTGTAACACATATCGCCGATAAGGAGCCATTTACCTTTACCTTTGCAATATGATCCTGATACATTGCTTTGATGCAAGATTATATACTCAGTAAAACCAGATGTTTCATATAAAAAGAATCTCAATTAATTCTGACACTGGTCAGTAGCTGTCTTATAAAAAAAAGTAATATAAAGTAGAATATGACTTTGTGCAACTCCTGCAGAAGTCCATTTTTATATAACACATGAGGCAAAAGGGTATTTACACTGTACTTCTGTTCTCCTATAAAAGAAAATACCTGAAAAGGAAAATGTCTGGAAAATTATTGCACTTGCAGAGTGCCAAGAATGTCCTGGAAACCACTCATTTCAAAGAGACATACAATACATAGCTGCCGGTGAATAGAAAATTGGTTGCAGATGAAGTCAGCGTACCCCAGGAGGTTTTTGGTGATGGCTATAAACAGGCAGCAAGGAAGCTTTGCAGAGCTAAACTGTGTTTTTGTTTGCTTTGGACCTTTTTTGCATCTCAGAGCTAGGTTTTGTGTTAGCAGTATTTACTGTTTGCAACAGGTGCTATACACACATTTATATAGTGCTTTTCCAGTGATACTTACACACACACATCTATATATATATATATGACTCTATTCTATGTGATCTAATTGAAATTCATCTATTTCTATGGCCGTTTAGAAAATCCACCTTTTCCTTTTCATTCCTCTTCTTTTGCTTTTTTGCTGTCACATGTTCATCATATGCTGATATCCATCTTCACTGGAAATCATTTGTATGCACACCCGTGTCTGTTGCATAAACACTAAGTCATGTGCTGTCAGTGTATCAGTGGCTAGCTGGCTTTAAAAAAAACAAAAACTGCACCTGTGCGGAGAGTGTGACCTGGTTTGTTGTCATTAGTAACCCTGCACAGGGATGCGCTTATCAAGTATTATGTTTCCTTGTGTGAGCGGGTCTGTGCGCCTGTATAACTCACGTTGTGGGTACATTAATGTCACTTTATAGAGCCCTGCCTGCCTTTTAAGCACAAAAAGCAAGTCCACCGTGCATCAGTTATCGCAGTTTAGACCAAAGACGAAGTTAATGTTGGGGTTAGAAAAATAGTTTAGTAAGGGTAAGTCCCAAGGAAAGGATTTTAGCTCATTGTAATGTTTTTGGAAGTGGAAATAGAATTATTGTGTGTGTGCGTGTGCATGTAGTTACCTGACAGGATCAAGATCCGGAGCATTCAGAAACTCTGAATGTTTCAGACTAATAACACCCTAATGGCTGCACCAAATGACTCATAGCTCTCTAAAAACAGTCCAGACAATATAAAAAAAACAAAACTGCTAAGAAAGCTCCACTTAGGAAGCCTTTTTTAGAACAACCCCTTTCCCTTTAGGTCAGTTACATCTTTGATTATGTCTGTAAATAGGTAGTGTTTCTTCAGATTGTCATGAAGGTTTTTTTTTCTGGTCAAAGGACAGACGCAAAATATACACATACTGTATCCACACTCACACAGAGCCGCCTCGTATTTGTGTGTTCCACACTTCCGGATGTAAAGTGCCTCCAGTGTTGACTCAGTAAAGGCCAGCCAGCTATTGTCAGTCTTAGTTGCTGGCTCTGCTAATGGCTCATTCTTCTGATTAATCTGGAACAAGACCAATACAAGCCTTTTCCACCCTCACCCCCTCACAGCTGGGTTTGCCATAGAAAATTTCCAGATTAGCAAATCTTGCATCCAGTGTTGAGCTTTAGCACTTTAAATAAATAGAAGCAGCTCATTTTTCATCCAAAGAAAATATTTATTTTCTTGGAGTAATTGTCAGTGTTCAATGGTCAGTGATTCCCTGAAAAGTGGGACAGTTTAAAGAATGCAACAGCTTTTATAAGAATGCACTGTTTGGTATTAACCATCCTTTCACTATTGCTGACTCATTCCTAGTCTGTGTAATGTCTGCTCATTATATCCTCACACTAGAGCAGCATCTCAATCCATCACTCCAACCTCCTTCATTTAAAAAGCTTCAGGGTCAGTATGGAGAGGAGGACTAACTCATGCTCATTATATATGGGCATATCTGTTCACTAGAGCCAGTGGCTCCATAGTGTGGTGGTTTACACATCTGCTTAACAAGCAAAACATTCTCCACTTGATCCTGAGAGGATACACCGATCCCTTAGGGGTTGCACCAGGAAGGCGATCTGTCATAAAAATCTGCAGAATCAAATATACAGCGCTAGCTGCTGTAGTCGCCTCTTCCTCAGACTAGCCGAAAGCAGCTAGCTGTTTGCAAGAGCCAGAGTTTGACATTTGCCCTTTTCAGGTCGTGAAACATAAGGCTACAGCTTCACTTCACACAGGGACCCTTAAACTGACAAATAAATATTTTTCCATCTCATTCTCGGTTGCTTGATGTAAGTGTCTCTGGCTGTAATCAAAATAATTTCGTCCAGATGGATCTTGTTTTTTTTCACTCCAACACCTTGAGCAGGGCAGGTTTGGCCGGTCTCCATGATCCACAGTGGATGTATGTTCTGATGCAGTGCAGCTGAAACTGTTGACTCAGGCCTCTGAAAACACCAGGCGGAACAAAGAGAGACTGTCTAGTCAAGAGCCGCGGCCAGAGAGCGGCAAGCACCTTACTAATCCTGATGTTAAAAGTAAACTTCACCAGCTCCCAAAACATGCTTATGTAACCCCTCTGATGGGCCAGCGGCTTCTTTGACTGGCCCCACGTTAGCGGGTTAGCTCCGCTCCCAGTTTGTGTTCAGCAGCGCATTCAGAGCAACCGCTCTGTTTAGTGAAAACTTTTACAGTGGAGAGTGATGCAAAGGAAATAATGAGCAGGTAGGAGAAGAAGTGCCAGTGCTGGAGAAAGTTAGCATACAGTTTTTTTCTGGCCATCTCTCCTCTGACAGCTTGCACTATTCCTTAACTTATTCTGACACTGTGGTTCATGCATGTCACTCAGCACAGCCTCTGGGTGACAGGCTGTACGTGTGTGTGTGTGTGTGTGTGAGAGAGAGAGAGAGAGAGAGAGAGAAAAGGAAAGCTTGGACTTCTCACTGTCTTCTTGTTCACTCCCATAATCATCCACCCTCACTTACTCTCTATGTGCTAAAATCTCCAGTCAGTATCTGAATCACCCACCTCCTTTACCAGCACTCTGACTCACACCTCAAGCGGCCTCATGTCCAGTCTTCTCAGTAATTCCTCCCCCCCGCCCCTTGCCACCACACTCCTTCATTTTTGCTTACATTCTTCATCACTCTGGGATGCGCAAACAGACTTGAGACAGGGGTCAAGGCGAGTGAGTCGATAGCCACCTGCTGGTGCTCAAAAAAGAGGCTCCAGGCTGCGTGTTGAGGAGTGGCAGGAGAATAATTAGTCTGCTTTTAGCTCTGCAGAGAAAAAAAAGAAAAAAAAGAAAGTGAGAAAGTGTCCAGTCAATTCCAGCTCTGCTTTGAGTTAAAAGATCAATAAAACTTTGGCATAATCACAGCAGATGTTGTTTTTATTTTTGTTTGGATCTTTTTTTTTTTATTTTTTTTAATTTAATTTAGAAATTGAGTCACTCGCACACACTGGTGGGATCCAAATCCAAGTCGCCCGCACCGCCATCGGTCTGACAAGGCCGGCTTTATGGAGCAAGCTGTCACCTTTATCAGTGTGCCAGGGTTTCAGAAATCTATCCAGTTGGGTTTCTGAATATCAGAGGCTCGCTGGGACAAAGAGCTGCTTCAGAGGAACAGGAAATGACTGTGACAAAGAGAGTCTGTTGATGAGAGGCACAGACACAGATCTGCCTAATCAGAACCAGTCATACGTATATTATGGTGTGACTATTCAAATATCATGCAAACTATCGTGCAGCTGTCCAAATGTTTATGTGCATGTTACTCACTTGTTTCCTAGTTGGTTTGTTGGAAGTCTTTAAGTGGATTGTTTATGAAGTTGTTGGAGTCTTATTGTAGCTTGTCTGTGGCCTCTATGGAAAAGAGAGGATAGATGGACAACAGGAAAACAACATACAGTACATTTATCAGTAAGAAAAGCTGTGAAACTTGTGAAAACACAGTGAAAAGTCAAAAAATTAATGTCCTGCTTTACAGGCCCATCCAATTGGTCTGATTGGAGTCCTCACCTCTTCTTTTGACCCCCGGGCCTTATGTTTGACACCCCTGCTTTAACACCCATACAGCAGAGCAGCTGTGACTCTTATATTAAGTGATTTATTTAGCTTGGTTTTACTCTCACCACACTCTTCTTCAGTTATAGTTTCAATACTGTAGTCCATCTTAGGTTAAAAGCTTAGGTAAACCTACTGTAAGCTGTGCGGCACCAAACAGCAGGCAAACATACTGGAAAGCAACGTGGCGCATTTAGCTGTTAACAAGCCATGTGTTTCCCTAGGAAACACAAACTGCAATATTAAATTTGCTAAATTGCCAGAAATGTGACTCCAAACAAATGCTGATGTTGCCCCACAAACAACTGTTAGTTTTCCAGCACCTCCATCCTGTCAGGTTTATGTGGGGATAATTCATCAAAGCTATGTTCACAGCTTATTTATGCCACGCCAAACTGGACAAAAAAAGAAAAGAAAACCGTGACATATAAATCCATCATGAAATATTGCACTCTTCCAAAATCTGAAAGAGTGGGAAATATGACATGCAACTCACTGCCTTGGAGACCACAAGTGAAATGAGTGTTTTCATAGTGATTTCAGTCAGGAGGACACACTTATCCCTGTTCCCAGTAAAAATATGCCTTCATGCTTTAACTGAACTCATAGAAATACCAGAAATATTGACACCTCGTGACTTAAATAGCACTGGGAACTTCTGTGTCCTCATGCTCACCCACCACACGTTTGTCAAACGCACAATAGGTCTCGCCCCCGCTCTCCTGAGGCTCTACAAAGGAGAGGTGAAAAGAGACATCAGATTTTTTTATTTTTTTTTTTAATGCGATGGGGGAAAGTACTGTAGACAAAGACATCTGCTGTTAAATGTCATGGTGGGCTAATTATATATACATGAAATGTCATTTAGCTGCAGACCAACACAGGAAATGTCACTTCTGTACATTCACATGAAATGCCACTGATTAGGTTTTCCCAATTGTTGCTCACCCCACCCCACTCCCCACCTCCCCCAAATTCAAACGCCTCCTTTGTATTGAAATAACAAACAACCAGATGATGTGACAATGCTGTGAATTCTAAACAGTCACATACAGGAGCTGTGTGCTTAAATAAAATTACAATGACAACTAAGCAGGTGTTCCTCTTTGAATATGGGCTCATCTGTTGCTCTGCGCTAAGCCCACTGGGCAATGGCACACTCATCCTCACTTTTTCTACCCCCTCTCTCCCAATCTGGACGTACATGTGGAGGAGGGAGCGGTTGACAACGTGCCCAGGGAACAGGGGGTGGGGTGGGGGGTAGTGAAGCCTCTTTGCTTGGCTTTAATCATAATAGGAGTTATCTGGTGTGTAATTTGAAGCTGGGTGGCACCTAAATAAAACCCCTTTCCATCCTCCCACTTCTCACATTCACACACAGACACGTGTTTGGCTGCTCGCATTGCTTCATGAGGACACAAGGAGCCTTTGATGTTCGCTATGAGATAAACTGTGGCTGCAGCGGGACGCAGACTAACAAATGTGATCAATCTGGACTTGTAAAAGGAACGTGTGCAAAAAGGAATCTTATCTATCTACAGCTGTTTGAAGTTTTCCAGGGAAGACAGTCATTCCTCCCATAGCCAGCCCGCGAAACCACTGCCAGCTCCAGGAAAGCCGCCGCCCTGCTGTAGAATGTGGATGCATCTCATTTTATCCCTCGTTCACTTCTTCAGACTGTCGTCTGTATCTTTTTTTTTTTTTTGCCCCTGGAACAAAATATAGTCTTGTTTAGAAAAACAAAAACAAAAAGCAGAGTCGCATATCTAAATAGACTGATTTATTCGACTTGACCTTTCATCCCAAGAGGAACTTGCAGCATTGCCATGTCATCATATCTACTCACATAAAACTGTTACCAGTTTTCAAAGAAAGAAAAAACTATAAGAAATTTCTGCAGTGTCACGTGATGAAACCAGCGACTTGCAAAAGCCTGCTCGTCCAGATGGATTTCAGCTCTTATTTACATGTAAGCATGTAAGAGTGTGTAAACAATGACTAATGTGTGCATCATTTATTTTCTTTCATAATTTCTTTTATTTCGCTTTCATCTCCCATCTTCCCACCTGGTCACGGCAGATGACTGCCCCTCCCTTATCCTAGTTGTGCTGGAGGTTTTCTTCCTGTCAAAAGGGAGTTTTTCCTTCCCACTGTCGCACACTGCTTGCTCATAAGAGGTCTTTTGATTTTCAGAATATTGATGTGTTGTTATGCTATATTCTAAAGAGCTTTGAGTCAACTCTTGTTGTGATTTTGCACAACAAATATTTCTCACCTCTGAAAGGTTAAGTTTTTAACTCATTTGTAAACCTACTTATTTTGGATTGGTCATCACGAAGTGCAGTGTATTAAACTACTGCCTCACAGTGGCTATCATAATTGAAATTAATGCTGCAGATTAAACTCACGTCTCCTTTTTGTTTCTCTTCCTTCAGGGCAGGAGAGCTTTAACTCCCGTTCCCTGGCTCTGCAGGCCCAGAAGAAGATCCTGAGTAAGATGGCCACCATGGTGGTGGCCAACATGCTGACGGATGATACCAGCAGTGAGATCTTGGACGAGCTCTACAAGGCGAGTCGGGAGTTCACCAAGAGCAAGAAGGAGGCCCACAAGATCATCAAGGACGTCATCAAGATTGCTCTGAAGATCGGCATCTTATACCGTAACCACCAGTTCAGCCCAGATGAGCTGGACACAGTGGAGCGCTTCAAGAAGAAGATGAACCAGGCGGCCATGACGGCAGTGTCGTTCTACGAGGTGGAGTACACCTTTGACCGGAATATTCTGTCAGAGCTTCTGCTGGAGTGCAGGGACCTGCTTCACGCCTTGGTCGAGCAGCACCTGACCGCACGCTCACATGCCCGCATCGATCACGTTTTCAACCATTTTGCCCACGGGGAGTTCCTGGCCGAGCTGTACGGAGACGGAGAGGAGTACAGACTCTCTCTAAGGAAGATTTGCAATGGCATCAACAAACTGCTGGACGAAGGAACGCTTTAACCTCTTGCACTTGACCTCTTTCACCTCAAGCTCTTTCTCCCTTTGCTCCTTTTCTCGCTGGCCTCTCCTTTGTATGTCCTTTTCACTTGACCGCCACATCCTCTTATTGCTCTCGTCTTCCTGTTTCTTCCGCATCGATTTCCACGGAGGTTGTTGTAACATCCTGCTGTTATGGTTCAATGAGGGATTTTTTTTTTGTTTTGGACTGTCTTTACACTCAGTGGAATCCTTTCTGCACGCTAAGACAGCCTGTTTCACATTGTATGCATTTTACATCCTCTTTGTGTGCAAAGGTGTACTGTACCAATGGCCAAAAAAACTTGCAGTAGGTATATTTGGATATGGAAGATAATCAGTTGTAGTAATCAGTCTTTCTATGTGTGATTGCATGTGTGCGCGTATGGGAGGATGGCTGCGTGTGCTTGTATGGGATCCGCTTGAATAACGTTGTGTAGTGTTTGTACATAAGACCAATTATGACCTGGTATGTATTATGTATCTGTGTCAATCTTCTCAACAAGGGTGTAACACGTGTCCTTTATTAAAGATTTCTTTAAATCATTATTTTGCATTTTTTCCTGACAACAATAGCTCCACGTGGGCTGGGAAAGCTTTTAGGAAACACGAGTTTGTTCCCTCTTGTTGGCAGTCATAACGCTAATTTTCTCCCGTGACTCACATCGTAGTCAACTGAAAAAGGAAAACAATGATTTGCTTGATTGCTAACCAGTTACTCTTTTTTAAACTAGAATAGCTCTTTTAAGGGGAACTATATGGGGGAAAACTCACAAATAGCTCATTAAGCTACTACTTTCTTGTCCATTTGACCCAGATGCATGCCAGACATAAATCTGCACATGTTTTGAAATGTCCAGAGAATTCAGTGATTTGTTATTTCTGGTTCATTAGATGCCCTCTGCCTCTGTTCTGCTCCCCAGGCCAGGAAAACATATTACTGGTGGCTTGGTGTGACTCCAGCAGTGTAACTCTGGCAGCCAGTAGAGAAGAAGTCCAGTTTTGTGTCTGTGTTCTCTTACAGAAAACACAGAACAAGGAGACCACCCACCCAATGTTCACCCGTTTGCACTCACTGCCAGTCAGATGACGTGGAGGTGCAGTCAGACGTAGAAATAGTCATGCAACTATTGCTATTGGACACTTACTTTCATGTCATTCACCGTAAACTTCCATTACAACGATAAATCTTTGCTCTTCTAATTCCCGGTCATTGCACAAAACCTCCAGCTGTTTCCAGATTCTTAAATCAAACAGTCTGGATATGAGAGCGGGAGATAAAAGTGGATCAAACGCATAATTTATAATGTTGACTAGTTTGAATTAAAGAACTGCTACAGGAAAAGAAGACCACACACACACGCGTGCGCGCACTTCTCCTCTACTTTTTTTGGGATTTCCTTCCATTGGCTCATAGAGGCCGATTTATAATAATCAGTCATCTCATGTAACTCTCAGTAACAGATTTTCTTTTTAATTCTCAAAATATCTAACTTGTCCTTTAACCCTAATTCAAACTTTATCTTAAACTTTAAGTAGATCCAGTGGTCAAAACTGACCCAGCTGTAATATATCGAGACTTTCGGCCCCTTGTGTGGGTCAAGCTTTAAAAACATTGAACCTGACATTTCCCAGAACACCACCAAAAGGGTCTTTTCTTTGAACCCGAACCGCCTCTTATGAATTCATACAAACATCTAGCAAAAATGAAGTTTGTAATGCAGTCCCCAAACCCAGGGCAAAAATACCCCTTGTAATGTCATTTCTCAGACTTTGATAAAAACCTTCCAGAACCACAGACATACTACTAACTGCCTCAGAAGAGCACTTGTGTAAAATTATCTAATATGAAGAAGAACAGTAAATGTGAGCAAAACCTCAAAACGGGATATTCTCTCATTAGAGGGTTAGAAGTTCAAGAAAGACACACATACACAAAACAGAGGAGAAAACACAGAAGGCTTGGTGATCTAAAACACCCTGCGGCTTAATGAACTTCCTGAGCTCCATCTTCAAAGGATCAGAGGGTGAAGAAGAAGTCTGCAGCATTATATCTTAATGTCAGCTGGTTAAAGAGAGACCCCACAGCTGATAATTCCACTGGAAATTCACATGTTTGATCTCCACTGAAAAACATATGACCCTTCAAAATGTTTATGAGGAACACATACAGCATATGCGGTGACATTTCACCCACGATTACCTTCCATTACCAGAGATTGCTTCAGGTTTTCTGTGCCTTTTTCTGTCCACTCTTGTCGGTCCTCCCCAGCACTCCTGTGGATGATAGGAAAGCGTAGACCTCTAGTGGTGAAATAACTTCTTACACATGTTAGTACTTTTGCTAAAGCTGAGGGCTGCCAGTTACAAAAAGCAGTGCAGCTAAAAATCTTTCAAAGCTTTTACTCAAATGGGACAACGAAATCCCTATTTACACATGTCACAGATGGGAAAGTGAATAAAAAAAATATATTTGAGACATGCAACCAGTTGTTTGTCCCACGTAACCACAGGGTGGTTTCTCTGTAAAAAAGAAAGAAAGAAAGAAAGAAAGAAAGAAAGAAAGAAAGAAAGAAAGAAAGAAAGGATAAATGAAGTGTTTCCTTGGCAGTCAGCTTGAAGGAGGCTGTAAATAGATGGCATATCAAAAGCAGTCCCTTCGTGGATTGGATTGAACTGAAGTGACTTTGAAGTCTCAACAGTTTCCCCCTGGGTCTTACATGAGCAGAAACTTCATGTCTTTCCATCTATTTTGTTCTCCAGAGAATGCCTCTGTTCAGGCCCTCACAAAAGAGAGTCAGATGGCATTTGCAAACAGAGGAAAAAGACAAATAAATACCATGTCAGCAGTGCTCCTCAGCACATCTTCTCCCCAAACACAGGCTCAAACAACGATGTCAGATCCGGCCTCTAGGCACAAACGTGCAACTCCAACTACTGGCTTTCTTAGAAACGCATTGTCATAAACAGCACGTTGAACGTACTCCAGAGGAATCTTTGATTCAAACCACAAATGGTTTAAAGGATGAATGTTGCATGGGCTAAGGCCTGTTGAGGCCCTGATAAACTGCATCACGTGATTTTACTTCTGTCAGAGCAGCTGGCTCAAGGATGCATTAGCAGCTAAACATTTGTGCCTGTAGTCCCAAGGCAAGGAGACGAAATTCTCAGAAAACTCTTTGAATTATGATGTTTTCTGAGAATTTCCCCACAGTGTTAAGTCTAGAGGCTGAGAAATATAACGGTTATTGAAAACACATAGCTCATAACAACAAAAGGTCGGAAAACTATCAGGAGCAGAGAAGACTTTTAAGGAGGCCTTCACTCTTCGTACAAAGTGGAGAAAATTGTGGATGATGTGCAGCTGGTGAGACTGTCGAAATAATGGTTTTGATTAATTTCTGCAGAGAGGCTCTCACATCTCTCTCACCCAGTGCAATAACACTACAATGCTAAAAATGGAAACGTTCGCAGCAGTAAGATATTTGGCAATCAGAAAAATATCCTGTGGACTTTTTCATCAGCAGAGTGATTACACAACCAAATACAGCACTTTAACAGTCTCACATTGTCACGCACTTCACTTTACTTCCACTGGAAGTGCACGCCTTGCACGCTTATAAAAAGAGGTATGTCATGGTCGCAGGTCAGAGTTGTGACATTTGTTTTTGTTTTTGGTCATTTCTACTTTGAACCTGTGTTTATTATTTCATGTTCTGTTTGGTTTTCAGTGTGTTTATTGTTTTCCGTTTGATTTTCATGTTCCTTACTATCTTGAGCCTTCAGTTCTTTGTTTCAGTTCCTGTTTATTTCCATTAGTTTTCTGGTTGGTGTTTTCTGAGTACAGTTTGTTTTTTCCTGACCTTCTGTCCATGTCTTTCTGTGTCAAGGTTACGTGTTAGGGTCTTGCCTCTCGCAGGAGCTTTGCTAGTTTTACTAGTTTTCTACTTTAACTTTCTCTGTCTTGCTGTCCTTGATTAGTTTAAGCTGTTTCTTGTTAATCAGGGGTTTCCAGTTTCCCTGATTGTCACTATGTCTGTTAACCTGCCCCCAGTGTGTTCTCTGTTTCTCCTGAAGTGTTGGAATTTATTGTTTGTGTTGTTGTTTTGGACTTTGGAATATTACCTAATAAAAGGTCAGCCTATCAGTGAGTCTTGCACTTGACTCCTGCAACTTGCCTGTGACAGTGAATTCATGGTTGCAGCAAGCTTCCCCAGCGTTGCTGGTGTGACTTGAATGCAGAACTATTTTCCACGTTGATATCAAAGTACAAAGTTTTCGAAGTATAGGACAAGACAGTAGCAGTCCCATGTACTCTGAAGGACCACTGCACAAGATTAATGCTCCATCAGCCAGTCACAGATGTTAGGGACAAATCCTCAGCATGATTGGATGTTTCAGCCTTTCGGCCCATTTCATGCTGATCAGAACTTGGTTTGTATCCCTGAAATCTCAGGGTCCAGCTGGGGTCTTTTCTCTTCATCCACAGCAGTTATCTACAGCTCCCACCAAAGATTTCCCCAGTTAGTTGTGCCTCCAGGTATACCTGCCATGAGGGAGGCTCACGTTGCAGGCAGGATGTGTCTAAGTGTAGCTGGAGTTGAACAAGGGGCATGCAAAGCTATCAACATTACAACTGCACAGTAAAAAAAAATTTAATTATAGTTAATAGCATGTAAGTATATAGCTGTGCTGGTAACCCCGTGCTTTCCTTTTTTAACCAAACAGCTGAAAGAATGAATGTGTCACAGGAGTTTCAGACCTTTTCTAGTTCAAAGTTTCTCTGAGAATTACTTGTAAGCGAGAACTTCTTACTAGATTTATATTTAGGCTGTTTAAAAAGCTCCCCATGATTTTCCTCAGAATGTTTGTGAGCTGTGGTGGACTCAATCCACAGGAACAAAGAAGAAAGACACTCCGACTCTGTCACATTAGTGTTTATACATTATAACCATCGTTTGTGGGTCCAAGGTGTTGAGTGCAGTCCTGAGTTGGGGGGCAGCCCACACTGGAACTCACCTTAAACTTTTTTTACTATTTTAAATATTTATTAGACAGCAATATTTGGGTCATAAAGTTAAAAACAAGAAAAAGATTTCATTTTTAAACACTGATTTTAAAAATTGCCTGATTTTAGGACTTTGCTATAGGCAATTCAGCAAAGGTTAGTTACTGGTTAGTTGAGGTTTAACACTGATCACAGTTGATAAGGCCTGTAAGGCTTTCAGTGAATGACAAAACCATACTTTATATTTTCATAATGAAAAATCAAAGTGAAAAGCTCACTGTATGACTGTATGATATGACATGTAGATTCTGCCTTAGTCACTCATTTCAGGTTCATAAGTTTCATAGCTCTGTTTAGTATGAACGGCAAAAAATAACATGAATTGTGTTTTATTCAACAAACACACGATGGCAGCATATTCACTATACATCACTGAAGTAATGCAGTAAAAAGTTTTTGTATGTCCTTTATATAACCATATGTGTGGTTCAGAACCAGAATCAGAATACTTTAGTAATCCCAGAGGAAATTATGTGGTCACAGTTGCTCCAAGAAAAATAGACAACAGAGAGTAATAAAATGTTTTCACTTATACTTGGATTGAGTCATTTTTACCAATCATACTGTAATTGTACATTTGGAACTAAGTCAAGTACAGTTTCATTTTTTTCCCTTCTCTTCTTGGACTAATAAGTCAGAAATATAGACATAGATATTTTTCCTCCTAAATATTTTCCATAAATGTTTGAAAATATTTTGCATCACAAAATAAAATTTCTAATAAAAATATTCAATCACTTTCTGTTTTGTCACAAAATCCAATCAGTTTTTTTTCACATAGAACCCACTTGTGCTCATTGTATTTCAGCTTCTCTAACACACTTTGCATATTTTCACAGGTTTCTTTTAATTGGACAGAATGACCAGCTGGCACAAATGCAAAGTAATTGTCATTATGCAGAAGAACACATTTTAGGCTGGCTTTTGAGCTGTCAGCCTCCACTCATCTGCATCATGCTCACAACCCACTGACTACAAAAGAACCTCAGCTATAGACAGAGACATCGCCCATTTCAAATAATGGAATTAGATCTTTCTCACGATGCCTATAAAAACAAACTTCAAAGTCCTCATCACTAGATCGATGGAGACAAAAGACGGATCTTCGGGTCTCAGAGCTGACGACAAGTTAGCAGGATTGGCAGTCATCGACGTGATTCTGTGTCTCACTACCAAAATAAGCAGAGTATAGCTTAAAAATAATAATAATAAAATAAAATATATATATATATATATTCATAAAATCTGTCACTGTCACTGTTTTAGTGAAGCATCCACAAATACAGCAGAAAACATCTGGATCGTGTGTACAATTGTCTTTTGTTCAAAAAACATGCAAAAGTGAATAGTATTTCTGAATCAGTAACTCGAAATTACTTGAATAGGAGTGCTGGGTTTCAGAACAGTTATGGGTGGTAAAATTTATTTTCTCTCTTTTTTTTTTTTTATAGGAAAATAGAGAACGGCGGGTGTAATTACAGCTACCACACACAAGGTGTCACTAGTGTACTACTTTTTTTGCACATGCCAATTAACCGACAGATAGATAAAAGATTTGTGGGAGAAAATCAGATATGGAGGATTGGTAGAAGAAATTCACAAAAAAATAATTTTTTTTGCTGTTATCAGCAAAAGAAAGTGATTGTTGTACATCCTCAATCTCTTCTTTTCATTGCTTGGATGATTAAATCATATTGCCTGAGTGAGGGTGGGGGGTTCTGTTAGACTGTAGCATACTGTATAATCTGGTGTTGGCAGTGCTCCTGTTCAGAGACTGCTGAGGCAGCCAGAGGACAGGAAGTGCAGTCGTCCCACAGCAGGTGGCAAACATCCTATTTTGTACCGCAATGAGCACAATGATGTAGCAGGGTCAGTTTTACAGCTTTACAGCATTTCCACTTTGATGAATAAAAGCGATAAGCAAAACTAATTAGATGCCTTCAAATAGAAGACAAAGAACTAGGAATACACATTAAACTGCATTACAGTATAACAGCTGTGCTGCACAAGTAAACAGAGCACATCTTTGTGAGTCTTTCTTACTCTGTTTTTTTATCCAGTCCATACAATGCTATTCAAAAGTCTTGAGACACTTCTCAGTTTTTCATTATTTGCTTCCAAGAGTCCAGACTTTTGTCAAGTGGTTAATATAGCAATAGTTCTGTAAGTTTTCTAAAGGTCGTTCAAAGTTTTTCTTTGGACATTGGTTGCTTTGTTACTCATTTTCAGTCCAGTCCTTTTACCTGATCATTTGTTTGTTTGGTTGCTTGGACTATTAGCTGAAAACTTGGCATTTCTCAACATGGTGTGCAGTGTGTCCTTGAACATTTTGAGTAAACTGGACAAGTGAAGGACAGAAGAGGAAGCAGCACACCTACATTTACAGTAGATGAACAGTACCTGAAAGTCATGTCTTTAAGAGGGAAAAAATACCTGAAAAATACCTGAGAGATGCTTCATTTGATTCATCTACTGTTTGCTGAAGCCTCATCACAAATGATCTCAGTGGAAGGACAACAGGGAACAGATTCTTTTTTAACAATGATCTGAAACAAAGTATCAATGCAGTAAAAGCATATCTTGATTAAAACACACATCATGGATTGGCCTCCCCAGAGCCCAGACCTCAACATTATTATTATAGCAGTGTGGGATCATCCTGACAGACAACAGAACAAAAGGCAGAAACACCCAAAGAAGAGCTTTGAATGTCCTTCAAGAAGCCTGGAGAATTATTCCTGAAGACTACTTAAAGACATGACGAGTAAGCTTGTCTAAGAGAGTTCACACAGTTTTGAAGAAAAAAGGTGGTCATGCAAAATGCTTACTTTTAAGCTTTTTTGAAGACTGGTACAAAGTCTGTTTTTTGCCTTAAATGCTGTACTTCAATGTATGATTGGATGTTTTAATAAACTATGGCACCTATTTCCTATTTTCCTAGAAAAATATGAAGAACATATGCCTTTGCACAGTATCATGCATATGGACATAAATACTGTTTACTGTTAAAAATTATTCCTCTCAGTTTAAGCCTAAGAAAATTAAATATTTTATGAACATAAACTAGATATTATGTTTACCTTTTGATAATGTTGGTAATAAAATAACACCTGCTTTTCCCAACAAACCAATATGTGAGAGAGAAAAAAAAGAATATTGACCTATACCACGTCATATATTGGCATTATTGTGTTGTATATAATTCAACGAAAAGCAAACAATTTTAACAACAGACACACACATAAACCAGTAGCACCAAATATTAACAAGGAAGAGATCTCATAGGTTCCCTCCTAATGTCCTGTGAGGGGAGAAAGGCAGCTGTTTGCCAACCTAAAGAATAATATTGAAGCTTGTGAAAGCAACAAACATGAATGATGTGACATAAAGAAGAATTGTCCAATTATTGACCGGGATGCACTTTAAGCTAAAGCTTTCATAAGCCGGAGGATTAGCAGTGACAGGCCACATCATCCAGCTCATATGCTCCTAATGACTGTCTGGTTGCATCCAGACAGCCCGCTGCGAAGGACTCCTGCACTCCACCTCTTTGCTTTCACACTGTGACATGTAAAATATGAGTGCTCTGCAGACAGACAGCTTTCTCAGGATGACATCTGATTTTTGGATGAACCATTTGAACCATTATAATACAAAACGAATGAAGTTTATCTCCTGCACTCATTTTTTTCTTTTTTTCTTTTTTCTTTTTTTTCTTTTTTTTGTGCAAGAACTTTGAAATCCAAGTATTTCATTTTGTTATACCACTTCAAACCACCCCTGACAACACCTGCTGGTTCCTTCATGAAACAAGCAAGCCTAAATCTAATTAGCGACACGCGGAGCCCGTGAAAGGACAGCGGTCATAAAACGAGCCTGATGTGTGTGTGCACCCTTTGTTTATGTGCTCAAATGCTGTTTTAATAGCGGTTGCTATTGACAAGAAGAAGATCTACAACCATGACGCAGGTTGTGGATGACGCACGGAGTGGGCGGGGTTCCCCCCCCCACACTGCTCATGTGCTGCAAAAAATACATACTCAGCTTTACGGCTTTGCTTCGTCTTCTCTTCAGTTTTATGTGTTATCAATTAATCACCTGATCCTGCATAAATATTCTTTACTTTCAGCGCAGTCTCGCGTGTTTTAGATTATTTTTCCCCACTAAAAGCGTCACTGCATGGTTAATGATTGTAAACATCCACTCATCAAATATCCACACAGCTGAATCTTAACCTGTTCTCCCTTTTTGCAGGAGTGTGTGTGAAACTATCGCCCTTGCTTCCACGCTTTATTAATGGAGAACTCGTAGGATATGTAGGTGGACTTCAACACTACATCAACACTTTTTACAGTGTTTAACTCGTCTTCCTCCCTCTCTCTCCCCCTCCTCCTCCTCCTGGGTAAAGGCAGAAGGGGGCAGGTCTTGTTGTAGTGGGCTCTTTTACTGCCGTGGCAGGTGATGCTGTAGCTCACACGGGGCTTGGAGAGCCTCCCTGCTTATCTGGTTATAATTACAGAGACCGTGACCTGTTTTCAGCACTGCAGCTCGTCAACAGCTCCAGTGGAGAGACTTGACCAGCCCCAACCCCGCCCGGTACGTCAGGCAGAAGCGGGTTCCTCAGGGCGGCAGTTTCAGCACCAGCAGCCGGCCGAAGCGCAGCGGAGCTGTCCACACATTCAGCACTTTTGTTGGAGAGGAGGAAACCGCGGGCAGCAGGGACACCGAGGAGAGATAGACAAGTTATTATCAGCATGGCGTCAAAACACGTTGGCCTTTTGGTCCTTTTCCAGCTTCTTGCCCTGAATGTAATGAGCCAGACATCTGCCTTCCCCACACCTACACCAGCCTCAGAGGACGGTGAGTTGAAATCAATTCTCGCAGAATAGTCTGGAGCTCTTTGATTGGAGACTGTCAGTGATTGCTTAAGGGATTTTATAAAATGCCACAAAGTAGTCCACAACACGGACATGAAGTTTTTTATTTAAGCACATGATTGTTGAAATGTAAAAAAAAAAAAAAAAAAATCCAACTAAGTTTATATTTCGGTGGGTTTTATGCATTTTGAGAGTTCCAGGTTAAATTCAGCTTTAAATCTGTTGATTCATAAATCATAAAAAGCTGACTCCCTAAAGTTGAGGTCCAGCTCGGCAGTGCCTGACCGGTGGTGTTTTTAAAGGCGCCAGGCTCAAGGCCGCTTGTGGTCTATTTTCGCTGCAATTTAATCTTTTGTTTGATAATCCGATTAAGCTGTGCCTGTGCGGTGGTGAGTTAGGAGAGCAGGGACGCATGAAGGCTACGCATTTATTCAATAAAGTTTTTTTTTTTGTTTTTTTTTTTAAATTAGACATATTTTAATTATCTTACTGGTGGTACAGTTGTTAGTTATCTATTGGTTTGTATTTTATTTTATTTTATTTTTTCGTGTTAACCCCTCTACTGGGTGACTTTTCACTGTTCTGGGGAGACCTTTAAAAGGTCAAGAAGCCTTTTGTAACACAGTGACCTGTCCTCTGTCACCTTTTTTTTCTCTTGTTCCAGTTTTTTGGCTCTGAGATGAGCCTCGGGGACAGCCAGGCTGCTTATTTGTAATGTAGCACAAAGGAAGTATAACAAATCTGCCTGGGATTATAATTTAAGAATAGGATGAGCATCACTATCATATTAAATTGATCTGTTTTCTATACTGTTCATTTGAACTTTCTTGTACAAGTATTTCTGCCTGATCACAGCATCAATTTTATATTAACATTTAAAATCTGGCTCTGTTTGTCAGTAATAAAGTCTTGGCAATCCGGGTGTTTAGTAATTGCATGCATTTTTTTTCCTGTCACAGATAAAACTGTGTACAATAGACAGCTGACAGAAGAAAGACCTCTGCAAGAGCAGGTAAGCTCCTCTTTCTCCTCCAATATCCGGACAAATGAGCTTTATAGCCACTTGGCAAATAACCCGGGTATTAACCCAGCAAACATTATTAATCAGAGCTTATATCCTGAGTGGAAATTATTTTTTGAATTTCCTCAGATCGCGGAGGCGGACAGCATGAAGGCTCCAGTACAGTCAGCTGGTAAGGGGAAACCTTATTGCCAATCAATTAATGACTTTATTTCCGCCTGCCGAGTGGAATCATGTTGCAGCACTTCCAGTAAAACAGACTTCATCTGTACTGAGAAGAAAAACTGCTGCAGCCACAGTAATGTAAGACGAGTTCATCTTTAGCACTCACTTTTTTCTAACCCCCCTTTTTTGTTTCCTCTACCCGACAGAGTCAGAACAGAACCACGATGACTTCACCATGCTCAAGTCGCTGGCTGAAGGCCCAAAATCAAAGGAGACCACCGAGGTGCCTGCCAAGAAGAGGGACGATCAGTACATTCCCGACGACTCAGATTCCACCAAGAGTCGACGTCTCGCTGAGGACTACGACTCCACCAAGAACGGGATGGACTACGGCAAGTACCAGGGTACACGCTGTCATGATTTCATGTGCTGTAACTTTGGCCCCTTTGCTACGGGCAGGCTTCACGCTGCGTGCTTCTGTCCTTTCGCTGGCAGGACACCGGGCAGGCGTTTTAAGGCAGGATAAACACATGAGTATGTGATGGGGATAAGCAGAGACAAGAGTCAGAGAGAGAACATGTTAACGCATGAAAGATTATCCTCTCCCTGACTGCGTTTGTGAAAGCTGATGTTCAGCTACAGTACTGGCTTCTTCTTTAATCTCTTTACAGGAAGCCGTGTGAACACATAGCCTGGCAAGGCTGAATATTACTGCGGTATCTTATCTCTGTCCCATGTAAATAATACCTTTGTCACTGCTCTAGCTTTTAAGACGTGAAAATGCATTCATTCCCAGTTGCTGTCATTGCTCTTTTCATATTTGTAAGTTTAGCCAAAACACATTTCTCAACATTTATATTTGGGGTTTTTTTTGTCTCACTGGACTTTATCAGATGTGCACACATTTCACTGCATGTAATTTTATCATCAGCATAAGAGCTGTCTCTGAGGTGAGGTGACTCTGACACAAACCACTGAGCGCCGTCCTTTATTGATTTGTGCATCAAGTCCAGCAATGACAAGTGGCTATATTTGGCAAGTGTGGTCTAGATTTCATTTCTCATTTTGTAGCGTAAGGCAAAAATAGGTTCCCGTTGTTTGAAGGCTAAATGCATCAGCGATGATTCAGCCAGGACAGTGCAGGCACAAGCATCCTGTCGATGCTTATTTTTATTGTCTTTGGACTTTGAGAAGCAGCAGAGGATGTTATGTAAGAGAGCAAGCTGTATAAATTGCACATTTCATGCTTAGTAATAGAGGCAGAGATATGCTGAATGTGAGGAGAGGGAAAACAACTTGTTACTAGGAAATCTAATAAAAGCGAGACTTGTTTCCGGGTCCAGGTTTGACATTTTATGGTGAAACTGAAAAAAAAAAACAAACAGAAAAGTTGAATCAAAGTAAAGAAGAGAAGAGAGAAAATGATATTTAGTCGATGTAATGCACACATTAAAGCAGCTAAAAAAGTGTCTTAAGAAAGCTACCAAACGATAACACGAGTGTCCTCTCCTTTCAGATGACCCAGAAAGCTTCCGCCAAATCGACGGAACCCCGCTGACGGCTGATGCCATTGTTCAGAAGATTGCGAATAAGATCTACGAGGAAGACGACAGGGGAGTGTTCGACAGGATCATCTCCAAACTGCTCAAACTGGGGCTGGTAAGTTGTAAGCTTCCATCACTCAGTTCAGCACAGCACGCTGCATGGCATTTTCTCAGCAGGAGCCCTCTCTCTCCCTCCCTCTCTGTGCGCTCGCTGCTTTCTCATGGGTTAAGATTTAGAGACGTGTGAATTGTTCTGTGTTTCCACCATTTTGGCTGTGAATTGCTCTTTTGTTTGTTTATTTGTTTGTTTTTTGCCAGTCAATAAAAACTTTTTCGGTCCTCCCTGAGATGGAGAGCTCAGTGATACTGATCAATACGTGATATATGGAGTTTTATCACCAGTCCACAGTATCTGTTGCTATCCATCTTACAGCCCATTTCTTACCGCATACAATCATTCTCAGCCTGCCTCTTTCACTTTGCTGTCTTATAGATCACCGAAAATCAGGCAGATACTCTGGAGTACAAGGTGGCAGAGGCTCTCCAGGATCTCATCACCAAAAACGCCAAAAACAACGAGATTGAGGACGTTGACCAAGAAGCTAGGGATGCTCAGGATGATGAGGATTCCGACACAAATGCGGTAAAACCTCCAAAAAAATGGTGAAAGTAAATATAATAAGAATAAGGATGACAACAATAACAAAAAAACCCAACACTCTTTCAGGACACATGGGAGCCACCCAGGAGGCGTTACGAGGAGGACGAGGACGAGGAGGACGATGAGATTGAAGACGAGGTGGACAGAGATGCAGAAGAAGATGGGGACAACATCTGGGACAGGGATGTTGACGACGGCAATGAGGTGAGCCCTGAAGATGGGCTCCAGGACCTGCAGTACTTCCCAAACTTCTACCGTCTGCTTAAAAGTCTCAACTCAGGTACAAAAACAAATATGTCCACAAAGTCTCTGTGACGCCTTAGACCACACCCACAAATATCTTTGTTACAGTCATTTCCACCCCAAGATAGCAGTTCTTCAGATCGAGAACAGGGTTGGATTGTTAATCTTGGTGATACTGTTTTCAGAGATCGAGGTGCAGCTTGTTTTGTTCACCCTTTTCCCCTTTACAGATCTAGGAAGTGCAGATCAAATACAAAGACACACACACACAAAACTAATTATTTATAATCCAATCATTATAACCCCTAGAGTCAAACACCATGTGGTCACATAAAGGCCATGGTAGGCAGTTACCATTATTAGACACCGGTTTGCAATTTGTCTTCTGCTCTGCTGTCGCAGAACAAGACACCCAGGAAAGAGAGACGCTGATCACGATCATGAAGACTCTGATTGACTTTGTCAAAATGATGGTGAAGTACGGCACCATCACGCCAGAGGAGGGAGTGTCCTATCTGGGTAAGACATAACATAATGCTAATGTTGTGTAACAGTTGGAGATTCTCAGTGATTTAATGGGAGGCATAGGATTGTATAATAGATGGCAGAAGTCCTTGAAGATCCTGCTCCATTTGTGGTAAATAATATTATGTACATGCAGGACATCATGATAATTCAGTAATTTGGATCTTGACAGATCATTTTTTATCTTGGTAATGGTAATGTAAAAGTAGCACAAAGTCAATTTATTGGCTTTTTCCAGCTGCAATTCAAGGTCTTAATGTGGTTGGCATGTTGAGTGCTATAAAAAGTCCCATGGGGCTCCTAATGTAAGCTTGGACAACATCATTACTTGATTAGAACAGCAGCGCAACACAGACACAGTGATGTTTTACTTTTTCTTCTTTCTTCTCTGTTTTTCTTCTGTTGGAATCAGTCAGAGCTCTACGCCAGTTTTAACATTTGTCACGCTGATTGGGGACAGAATCGTGCTTGCATATCGAGAACTCATGTTTGCATCTCCACAGTGGCACCTGTGGATCACAGCTATCAGTTCAAATTTTAAAAACAATTCATTAACTTAAGCTTTGTTTAAAGGAACATATGGTTACCATTTCCATTCAATTTTTTAAAAATAATTGTTTCCAGTTTTTACTGGAAAGAGTTTCACTTAAGAGTTCGTGCGTTATTTTTGCAGCACACAATTCTGCTCAAACAGCAGAAACAAACTGGGCATTTGGCATTAACAGGTCATGGAAACAAACATGTTTTGCCTAATAACTGTTGATCTGTTTGCCTTAAAAAAAAAAAAAAAAAAAATTGTCTGTTAAAACTGTTGGCCAAGAGTTGATTTCTAATTTTGACCATAATTTTGATGACGATCTTCAAAAGCTATTAAGTGGATTTTAGTTTTTTTAAAACCTTTTTTTAGTTGCAGTACCTTGAAATCATCGGTAAAGCTTCCAACTGTAGATTACTGACCACCAATGTTTGAACTTGCTTTGCTTACATGTGTAGCTAACATGCGGATAAAAGGTGTAGGTTTTCACCCATCCATTGCATTAACCAGCTGGATGTACATGCGTACATTTCTCTGTCTCTGAGTTACCTGAGCTTTCCCCCTTTGTTCTGTTTGCGTTCAGTCAAGCTAATGTTCGCTATCAGCCGACGCAGTGGAGCGTAAAGCCTGCAGAGACAGATTAGTGTCAGGGGCACCCTGTAAAACCAGACTGCTTTTTTTTTTAATGGATGGCCATCACATCACTGGCCAGTGGAAAAATCAGGCACCTCCAAGGGACAGCTGTCATCTCTGTTTGGCATTCAGTCTAGAAAGAGACGGAAATAAAAACCTCTTTCATGCATACTCAGGACCGAGTTCGACTTTAACATCAGGGAAATAGCTATGGCCTTTTCTAGAGTTGCATAATTCATATTTTAAATAACAAATGTACCTCCTTTATTATTGTTTAGTTGTCTTCGAGCTTCTAAAATTCTAACGTATGTCTTTTTGTTGCTTGTTCTCTCAAAGCTTAAAGATATTTAAAACACAGACGATGTCCTTAGATCCTTAGGTCTGGGAGGGCTAACCTGTTGTATGTCGGTTATAAAAAGATGAATCAATTCTCCTTTGAGTGACCCCTGACAGCAGCTGGCCAGTGTTATTTCTTACAACAGAGGAAATGACCACTGCTGATGTCACTAACAAGAGCAAACAGCCATATACCACGAGAGCGGATGTGAGTTTCCTAGGCAACCCCTCTGGCTTTATGTAGCATAGGTTGCAATAAGATAATGGGAAAACAATACGTAAATGCCCCCCATCCCCCCTTCCCCACCTCCATGTCCATCTGCCTGTGGCGCTCCAGTGAGTCACACAGGTACACGAGTGAATACACACAGCTGTCAATCTGCCAGCGGGTGATGCAGGACTCGAGCTAGAAAGTAAGACGGGAGGGAGAGAGTGGGCGAGTAAGAAATGTTGTGTGTGTGTGTGTGTGCGTGCGAGTGCAGAGGAGAGAGTAAAATAATGGGCTTCCACTGTGGCACAGGTGGGAGGAGGTGGAGTGAATACACAGAAAGTGCAGAGCAGAGTGAGATGGTTGAATAATAAAAAAGAAAAATGGAGGAAGGAGGCTGGAGCGAGCAAAGATGAAAGAGGAAATTGCAAAGCTCTACGATGTTCAGTGACAACAAACAAACTGAACCTTTCTGTTTGTCTTACCTCTTCATCGTCCTTCTGTCCTAATATCCAGACCACCTTAAAAAGCTCTTTTGCTCCTCCGCTCTCATATGTGGTCATATTTTATTCACCAAACTCTGCCGATCCATAACTACATTTCCCAAGATATTTATTTTAATCCAGCATATATTACCTCTTTCAGACAGTGAGGTGCACTTTGGGAGTTTGAGTAAACATTTATTAACCAAAATAATACAACTCTGTGAGGAACTGAATTACGCTATGAGGGAACCATATCTGCAGACTTGTAATTATATCAGCTGTGTCTTCATAGAAAATAATCTTCACAGAATACATAAAAAACACTTAAGAGTCTTTGTACCTGCTCATAAATGCACTGTAGTGAATTAATCATGGATTAAATGCGTAAATAAACCTTTTAAATGCTAAATGAGGGGACTGTGAGGTACATTTGAGAACATCTGCTTCCTTTATTTTTGAACATGAGGTAGGACTGGATGTCTCATTAGTCGCATTACCTGGTTGTCTCATTCCATGTTTTCTAACACCTAAGTGAGACCATCATGAACATATATGCATATACCCCCCCCCAATAAATGCAGCCAGTCTTTATGAGTGATTAAAAGAGAGGATAAATAGATTTAGCTCACTGTTAACTGCTTTGTACATAAATTATATGTGTAAGGCCTCTCCTCATACTGCATGCATAAATAAATCAGTGGAAATAATAGTGGAAAACACAAGATTATGTTTATCCCTTTGTTGTACTCTTGAGACTTCTTTTCAGTAATTAGATGACACTCGATTTAAATGATAATCAGGCTCTGAGTCACACAGGAACAGTGCGGGTCACTCAAGCACTTAAGAGGCTTTCATTCACTGTGCAGCAGCGTGATGCTGATGAAATCTAAAGTGAAATCTAAATTGTTTGCCGTGTTTTATGCACCTGCAGAGAACCTGGACGCTATGATAGCCATGCAGACCAAGAACAAGCTGGGCAAGCCTCTCCTGCCACCCGAGTTTACTGGACCAAACGGTAAACAGCTATACAGGCTATCCTCCAAACATGCCAGATATTAATGAAATTATTATTAACATATATTATTAACAAATTAATAGTTTCATTTCAGTTATTTTACTTTTTTTTCTGTCAGGAATGCCCTTCTGCTTAAGCTAACCGGCTAAAGGCAGGAATGCACTTCTGGCCTTTAGCCAGTTAGCTTAAATCCACCTAGCAGCACCCCCAAAGCTCACCAGTGAGAACACTGCATGTTTAACATTTTCTAAAATGTGGACCTGAAAACAGTAACTTAGTGTTTTCTGGGGGTGTTACATGGTTACATGCTACTTCTTGCGCGCTATTAAGCCATCTGTCTCAAGAAAGTCCCTCTTCTAGACATATAGCCCGCAGGACAATCCACCATTAAAATGTATTAATGTTTTACAATATTAAATCCGATTTTTTTAAAGACTAAACAAAGTATACAATGTAAGTTATTTAAATAATCAAAGAACAGGTTCACCTGTAGCTTTAAGCATCTCTATCAGCAACAGACCAGAATATTTTTAAGGATTCCTGTCCTGTTTCTTTGCTGTAGGGAAAAACCTGGATGAGGATGACAACACCAAAGCTGAAGCTGCCAAGATGCAGAAGGAATATGAGAACCTGAAAGATTCGACCAAGGAAGAGCAGCCATCAGCTGAGACCAGTCAGTCCACTACCTAATCATCATTTTTTTTTTATGATTTAAAAAGAAAACTCTAAATTAATTTGATACTATCTCACAGTTTTGCTCTCGCAAAGCAATAAGCTATCCTCTTGTATTTCTTTTTTTTTTCTTTTGCATTCTTTTTTTTAGGGTTTGTTTCGTGCCAAACATCTCAAATAAATACATGACTCACAAATATTGCAAATCCCACCAGATTAGCTCCGTGAAGCAAATCATCCTTTCCTACCTGACTATTAGGCTGACTACAATTTCAGACATTTTGTTTTTCAGCAGAGCTGCCACTGAAATATACAGCGCTGTGTATTCGAGTCCCTGAACTAGGACAGTCCAATAGCACTCAAAGGAAAGCTTGTCACAGCTGCCATTATTCCGTGTCCCTGTCTGCTGTACTGTACCCACTCATCAATCTAATCCACGCACGTACACACACACAAACAGGAGTGCATGAAGAGGAAAAACAAATGAATCACAGAGCAGGATTACCACCATGACATTTCAGCAGGAAATGAAGGAAATATGAAGTGCTGCCTACTAAACTCTGGTTTATCTGCATGTTAAAAGGCTGAGTTGCATAATATGATATATATGGAACAAATTGGGTTAAAATCCAAATTTGATGTGTGATTCATCAAATTATTGCAAGTTTTCTGAAATATATAACTGTAACTGAGCTTTCTGTGTCAAAAAGTGAAATTATACATGTCTTTGATTGCAAGCGGGGAGGGAAGAAAACAAATACATCATCATTATCTCAATGCAAACCAACACTTGAGGCCTGGTTTCAACCCTCGCTAAGGTCTGGCTTTTGACTCCAAGGGGAAAGGGTACAACTGTCATTCAGTCCTGGGTCACGTGACTCTGGAATAGCCATTTATCAGGCCCAGCTCTGATAAGCTCTGAAAGAACACATCACACTTGGGTGGACATGCTAATTTCAGAACCCTTTTCCAGTGCAGTGCAGTAATGGATGTTGAAGTTACCGCAGCCATGAGTAATTTCTGCAGCTGTTTGTCACGCCGACCCAAAGATCATCCAGTTGAGTTTAGAAAAGAAGGAAAAGTAACCACTGCAACATTATCACCAGTGTGGCTTTATACTATTTCCAAAACTTGTTTTCCTGCTGGTTTGTTCACGATGAACGAGGAAAACAATGGTTGTGCCACTCACCTTTGTTTTTTTAAAGACTGCATGTACTAATTTACACCTTTGTTTTGTTTGCTTATCCTTCCTGTCTTTAGAATATTAAAAACCATCACTTCAAAACAAATTAGCAATACTGAGTCAAAGCCCAGAGTTGTGGTTAGTGATCTAACCAAGCCCACACCTAAACTTCAAACTGTCAAAAGGGGCTGACTTGTCTTATGATGACAGCGTATAGCTAATATTATTTAAAGGTCCAACAGCCAGGATGCTCGGCCTTTTCATTTATGGAGCTCTCTCTCATTCTGAGATTTCCTCTGGTCTTCCTGTCCTCTTACTTTGGTCACCCGATTTGTTTTCCTAACCTCTTTAGCGAGTTCCTCCGATAACTAGATGAAAACACATTCACTGGTGTGGGACACAGTGCTGTAAATTTTCCGGTGAAGTGCTGATTAACCCAAGTTATACAGCGCAAGAGGAGGCGTTCAGGGTGTGTGTGGGCATGAAAGAGAAGAAGCTCTCTTTAGTAAGAACCAGTAAACTGTCAAAAGGATTTAGATTGTTTTTTTTTTTTTTGCTAAAAGCGTAGATGGAAAACAAGCACCGTTTGTACCAGTTTTCTTTTTCAAGTGGGCATCTGATTTCAGCAGCAGTGCTTTATTGTGCTGCCAAGTTATTAAAGGAAAAATCTTGTGTTGTCAAAATCTGTGTTTCCATGGCTTCTGAAAGAAAAAAGTAAAAATAAACAACGTGCACTGTTTGCTTTAGAAAAGTTTTGAGCTATAAATAATTGATATGCCTAAGATGGCACAGACTGATTCTTTGGTGAAAACAAAGCTCATCTGAGCTGAAATGTTTTGCATTTTGTAATATCTTAACGAGCCAGTTCGTCGCCTGCCTTTCTCTTCATTTTCCCCTTTCCTCTAACTCCAGATCGGCCTGGCAAATCCGAGACTTATCTGGAGGCCATCAGGAAGAACATCGAGTGGCTGAAGAAACACAACAAAGAAGAGGGCAAAGACGGTGAGACGTGTTCTCATGTTCGACAATAGATGCGAAAAACTGGATACAGACCTCGTTCTCGTGTGTCTGCTTTTTGTACAAAAGACACAAACATTTCCACGCTGAGCCCTGAACGGCTTTGTTGAGCACTACGAGCCAGAACTAGAAGCTGTCCTCTCCTTACTGAACAGCTGTAGATCACAGGTCTGAGGCGACACGGCAAAGAAGAGGAAAAATTGAACCCTCTTTTGTTCGCCTTGATTTGCATTTTCAAAGAGAGCGGGATACTAACATAGACGCTCCACTCCAGATCTCATGAATATGGATAACTGTAAATGAGTTGTCCTAATTGCTGTGATACAACTGGCTTGTTCAGAGACAAAGGTCAGTTCATTTATTCCCTCCTATCTGTTCCTCATCATTGATGGCATCTTTGAAGAAGAGATATATTTAATGATACTGACCCTGCTCCATAAGTAGCGCCCCTATCACGACAACACAAAAATATCAGGCATTAGCATCTGTTTTTGTCTCAGGATTTTGTAATGTTTGTGCATTTTCAAATGAATTCCCTTTCCCAGAACGATCGGTTTCCATAAAGAAAGTCTGCAGAGCTGTGGAAGCTGTGGTAGTTTCACACACTACGGTGCACTCGTCTAACAAGAGGAACCTGCTGTTGGGCTCTCCACAGAGTAAAATCGATGCCCAGTGGTGCTTAATTAAGCAGAGCAGAATGAAATGTTAATGAGTTCTCACTATTGAGGCCATCCGCCCAATGGCGATCATCTCAGTAGGAAATCCCAGACAAAAACAGCAAAAAAATAAAAAAGTAAACAGTTCCAGCTAAGTGAGATTTATATCTGTTGTGCTGGCAGGCTTGATCTAATCTGAGCTGATCAATAGCTGAACCAGACAAACGGCTCAAAAAACACAGGAATTAAAGAAAGCAAAAAACAAAGTGTGACCCAGATTCTCGTGCGGATCTTAAACAGAAAGAGAAGAAAAACAAGAGACTGACACTGAGCTTAAAGCACTGAATAGCAGAGAGGAGCAGAGCAGCGGGGAAGTTTTGTCTGGAGCTCATCTCTGACCTTGCTCTATATAGGACGCCTCATTAGCATTCAAGTGCGTGGAGGAGTTGTCTGGGACAACAGAGGGCCTCCCTGCCTGCCTGTCAGTGATCTGGACAGGAGACAGACTGATACTGGTGTAAGAAAGGACAAGTTCAGGCTGAACACACAGAAGGTCAAAATGTGCCCGAGAATCACCCAATTTTCCCATACCGAGACACTCGGTAACTAAAATGACACACAGCCAGGCCCTATTTATCTAGCACAGCTTGTACCACTTTAAACCGCTCTCTAAAGTTCTCGTCTTCCTCGTCCTCTCTTCTGTCAGAGTGTTAGACAAAGAAACACCCTCATAGAAACAGAGAGTGTAAGATGGGCCATTTATTGTGCTCACTCTGCCAGAAGTACCCATTAGAACAATCTCAGCAGACTCTGTGTGTGTTTACGCCTACACACCACAGAGATTAGCCAGAAGAGCAGATGGACGTAGAGGCCACATCCTGGTTTGGGCTCTTGGCTCCTCAGTGCCAAGATTGAGAGAAGTAGTGCTGTCTCTAATTACATCCTGCTAATCCTTCACGCACATCATGTCCGTCAAAGCAACTGTATCTTCGAGCAGTTTAATAATTTGCTTCTGTTAGAAATGTTGTTAGGAAGACGCTCAGGAGTGACTGTGGGACTTGTTGGCTGTCCTCTAGCCTCCTGCTGCCACTTTACTCAGAGTCTGTTAGCACAGAGGGGTGCTGGTGTTGCGGCAGCTGTTTGCCTGCACTCATTTGTTACCATGATGGATAATACAGAGTTAGGCTGTGATCAGCTCTAAATATAGCCACAGCCATATGGTGGAGTTTCAAATGACAATTAGTTGTCTAGAGCAAGGTGGAAAACAATGTCACAAAGTGTTTTAGTTATTTAACTGGCAAGTGTGTCTCGCTCTGAGATCCTTTGACCTCATTTGGTTTCATGTATTTTGTCCTAAGACAAACATGACCTTAATCCTCCTTGAACCCTGTTTGGGTGTGCCATCTTAAAAAGACAGCACTTCTAGAATGTCCGATCTTTCCTTTAACCTCACGATCTTCTCACAAAACCCATCCTTTCCCGTTTTCCTCATCTTTCCAGATTATGACCTGTCCAAGCTGAAGGATTTCATGGACCAGCAGGTTGATTCATACATCGAGAAGGGCATCATCGCCAAAGACGAAGGCGACACCATCAAGAGGATCTACAGCAGTCTGTAACACTATCGTCCATCCTGTAACCAACCTGGCCTAAAAACCACACACACGCACACCAGGGCTCAATCTGATATGAATAATGCTCACAAAAGCCCAGATTACAACTTATTATTACCGAAGGCATGGTAACATATAAATGTTGTATTCAAACCTACCTGCTTAGGGGAACTCCCAGAGATTCCCAAATGTATTAAGAAATGGGAATTCATAATACTGTCGACACAATAAAAAGAAATCCTTAAATTATTCCTTCCAGCTACTGAACTGATTATATTTGCACGCCAAGATCAGAGTAATAACCACTAGGGCTAAAAGGAAAATCACACTTGTCAGATTTTAGTGCTAGCTTTTACTCCAACCTGACTCCAGCGGGACATGAATGTTATGGGTATAATGGCGTAGTTTTGTCATAACTGTTTTCCATACAATTTTGCAGAAAAACATGCATATATCAAGTTATTCTCATTGTATTTAACCTGTGTTAGCCTACATTTATTTTTTTCCCCTCCAGTGTATGTGTAAGCTCCTAATGTACTCTCGCTTTTTACTTTACCAAAAATACATTTGTTGTGTATCATGTCAGTGCCCTACGTACGCCTGTTCTGTTGTAATCCCTCCGGAGCCCAATAGGGGGCGGTGTCTGATTCGATCAGTTCTCTCTGCATGTCTTTTGAGTTCAACATTTCTATCTCTGTAGAGGCAAAACAGATGAAGTATTTTTAAATGTAAATATTTGTGATTTTTTCCTAAAGTTGTAAAAGCAATTAAAACATTGCCTTTTCTTTACTCGACTGTGCTCGACTGTGATGAAGAAGCAGCACTGGAAAGGAACATCGAAACAGTCATTAATTTAAAAAAAACAAAACAAAAACCCTCTTGATCTTAATATCTTGCTTAAATATGCATTTATTCTGTCCAAATAAAACCCAATAGAATTTAAAAGCACAATAAAACAGTTGATACAGACAGTTCTCCACACATAAATAATGCAATCACACTCACAAAACAGAACAAAATAATAATAAGAGCAGTCCCATTTGTTCTCAAACAGGGCAAATGGAACTGCGTTCAAAGGCTTGAGTCCATCCGCCGCCTCCGTGTGGGGTGAGCTCGTACCGAGTAAACACTGATGAGGAAGGCCTGAATATAATTTCCGACGATCCTATTCTAGGAGGAGATTTAGAACATCAGAAGCGGTTAGCAAGTCTAACAAGCTAATCCTTCTGGCATTGCTTAGCGCCCTGTGTGTGTGTGTGTGTGTGTGTGTGTGTGTGTGTGTGTGAGATTGTATGTGAACATATGCAGCAGGTAGGTTATGTACAGCAGCTTCGCAAGCATATCATATGTGGACGGGTGCGTGTGCTCAGATACTCCTCCAGATGCGATGTGAGCTACCTGGTGAAACTACAAAAAATACCCTTCAACCTGCTTCTAGAAGAAGGTGGTGTGCTGTGTAAAACGGAAATTTAAAAAATACACAAATATATTTAAACCCTAGATTTATCTAGAAGTATCACGAACGCGGCGTGACAAATATGAAAAGTGAAAAAGTTATTGTTTTAACAAGAATAAATGCTCGTTTATGAACTGAATGCCAAAAAGCTGAGTCAGGCGCACGTCTCTCACTACTGTGTTATATCACCTCCTTTTCTTAACGGAACAGTCTGGAGCGTCCGTTGTGAGATTTGATTTTTGTAATGTGTCACGAGCTTTCAGTGGGTGTTTAGCACCCAGACTCTCCAGAGTCACGCTGTTGGAATATCTGCAGAAAGTGGTCTGGCCTTGTCTTGCTTAGGCCTTGCCTGTGTGGCGGCAGACCTATAGGAAGCTCGTTTCTGTCACAATTTTTCAGATGCCCACCTTGAAATTTTGAAATGATGACTTGTGGATCAAAAAACTTTTTTTCTCTGGCAGAAACGAGCTTCCATAGACATGAGTGACGGGGTGGTGAAATGCTCCACGTCTTCGCTTCTGATAGACAGGCATGGGTTAGCGGCATCTAAATTAACTATAGGTGGGAGTGGGAACGGTTGCCCTGTGATAAACTTGCCACATGTAGAGGGTGTGTTTTGCCTTTTGCCCTATGACCACCAGGACAGGCTCCGCCCCCTTGTGACTGTGGACTGGGTAAGTGAAAGAAAAAGGATGGATGGACAGCAGTTAGCAGTTTCACCATGAATCAGTTCTTGGCATGAATCCCACTGAGTTTCTACGGCATGTTTTCAATTAAACAGTTAATATTTACATTCCACACAGCACAGCAGCTCTCTTGGAAACAGGCTTGTAATCTACATCATAAGAACTGCATTTCAATACATAAAAAGGCAGAAATGACACTTGCTGAACATGGTTCAGTAGACATGAAAAGGTAAAAAGAAAAAAGCAACGAGGCTGTGGTAGTGTTTGTGTGCATGGGCAAGCGTGTCCGAGACTTTGGGTAAACAGATTGCTCTTTAGATCTCCTGGTATGATGTTGTGGGGGCCGCGTAATTCTCCTCGCTGCTCCTGCAAACGAGAGGAAATTTTTTAAAAAACATGTTACAGCCTTTAACTCAGTATGACTACAGACCATCTTTTACTCCTCACTCCTCTTCACTGTAGGTAAGGATGTGAATATTTAGCGAGGCTAACCAAGTCGCTGCTTTGTTCTCAATCACAGCTCAATCAATCACATGTTCAGAAAAAGTGGGCCGATCAGTATAAAACATCAATGTCCTGAGATCCATCATAAGTGTTAACATCCGCTTTTACGACTACTGCAGCAACAGTGAAGCTGCTGACACTTTATTTAACTAGGGGCTGAAATATGAGAGGATGAACATCAAAAGAGGATGCAAAAAAGGTTTTATACCACAATTTTAAGGGTAAAAAGCTAAATGACCGCTAATGCGATGTGGCGGATTTCCTTTGATTTAGGATAAAATCAATCTTTTAAACCACAAATAACTCACTCTCAGTGTAGTTTGGCTTTCAATAAACCCTCACAGAAACCTAATTGGTTCACCAGATTCCACAGTCATTTTGTGTATTCAAATGAAGTAGTGAAGGCCTCTAGATTACAGATTTCCTGAAAATGTACATATTCACACACAAAGTTCTTAACAGATAGATCACGCCTCCATCTAATGTAGGGTTTATCCCACAGCTGTCCTAACTTAAGAGTATTGGTAATTAAAAAAAACATTTTATTGACATTGTTTATGTTTCTGTAATGGTTATTCCACCAGTATGCACCAATCAAATTTATATATTTTTATTCAAACCTCTGGAGCTATTGAAACCATTCTAACGTGAGCTGGCCAGTTTTGAAGATTTCAGCGAGGGTGTCTGCGTTCTCTTGAATGTTACTAATGTTACCGAATAGCACCTGTAGTTGAAAATACACAGAAGCGATAAATACTTTCATTAAAACATGACCCAGTTACAAACAACACAAAACCACAAACCTCTTTGTGAGAAGTTTGCTGTAGAAGCAATTTTGTTTCCCTCTCACTTAAGCTATAATGTTAGCTTGAAGCCATGCCGACACTAGAATAAAAACAGTTCTTACAATTTTTGCCCTTTTTTCTGAGAAACTGGATTACTTCCATTATATTCAAGAGAAGGCAGACAGGTGGGACTACAAAACAGAGGGAATCATGCAAACATAATTTTACAAATTAAACTGTGCTGTATTCCTAACTTGTTGTAATATAATAAACACGGGTGCACAAATGATAGGTCTTCTGAAGGGAGAACTGGGCCTGTCATCTGTTTAGCTTAAGAAGGAGGGTAAGTCAAGGCAGTAAGTCAAGCAGGCACACTGCTCGTGTTTGCCCTGTAAACAAGGGAGTGCGCCTTTGTTTGTCTAAACACGCTACAGCTTTACAAGGCAGCCTTTTATGTGACCGAAGTCAGAAGCGGGACTTAACACAGAGCACAGATTTGCCGAAACCAGCAGGCAAACTTTCAAAGAGAAATTAAAAACTCTCTTTACTCGAAGCTGATGCATTTTGTAACACCAAAACACAGATCTAGAGTTAAAAGCACAGATCTGTGCTTAAAAACAGATTAATAAAAAATGCATATGAACTGAAAGAAAGAAAAGTGTGTAATAATGAAATGACAGACACAATTTTGCACTGTAGTGTATCTAGTAGGCAGTAAAGGGGGTGATATATATTATAGGAAGAAAATGCAGTAATGGTTATTTTTTTCAAATGTAGTATCTACTTTAAGCTGTTCCCTTATTCACGAGGGGGTCAGTACATCGGGTAGCTCCACACATTTAACTTGGCAGATTTGGCTTTTTTCTTTTTACACCGGATGCCCTTCATGACACAACCGCCCCCCAAAGGATACATATCTCCTCCAGGGGTCGAACTGGGGGATCTTTTGCTTGTTGGGCAAATGTGTGAACCAAATATTGAAGTTAAATACTAGATAGTGGGAGCAATATGACTCACAGCGTGACTCAGTCCTCCAAAGTGATAGTACCAACAAAGCCCGTTTCTCTATGAACGGTGTACACCAGGCATTTACCGCTGCTTCACTACTGAGCGGACGCAAGCAGCTTCTCTGCCTCAGCACACAGAGGTAGAAAGAAGTGCTAGGGCAAGCCAGATCTCACCCTAAACACCTGACTAGTACTGCAGAAGGGCAAAAACCTGTACTCCTAGCTTCGATCTTTTCTCTGTGAGAACATTTTAAAGAGCTTATTCCTGCTGACTGGGACTTCTGACAAGCTCCCGCTGAGCTCAAAGAGAAGATGAGAGCGGTTCACTTCAGACGACGCTGCACCGTAAGCCGTTTCCGCAAATTCACTGCAGCCCTGAAATTTTCTGGACTGTGCCCATGTGAGAAAAGAGCAGGAAGCTGTCTGGAAAATTAAAAGCAAGTGAGCGAGCCCCTTCAGTGACATATGTGTGGGGACACGTGAGAACGTGAAACATTGGTCAAACGAGGTCAAAACACACAAACATCATGCTGTTTCCTGTCTAGGGGTGGGTTTTGATTATCGGTTTTCCGATTAAAATCGATTCTAGCTTTAATAAAGCGATATCGATTCATTAAAATCCTGAATCGATTTTTAAATGTAACTTTATTTTGCCCGAAACGCCAGAATCTCAGGTTAAACCTCACAAAATTTCGACAACCACCAAACAGCTAAAACAGTAAATGAGAGCAGGTACACGGATTCTGCACAAAGACGTAAACACAAAGCGCGGACCCGCCGACGCATCAGAATCAGCGAGATGTCGGCTTTTCTCACCCGATGGCACGTACACGGACACGCTGTCGGGGCTGAAAGCCGACAGCTCACTGATTCTGATGCTTCGGCGGGTCCACGCTTTGTGTTTACGTCTTTTTTTGCCCTAGATTCTAATGCTTCAGGTTTCATCATTGTCCAACCAAAATTGACTGAACCAGCAGCAGAAGATCCAAACTACGCTTCACATTTCTCTTCATATAAACATCGTCATGAATTCACTCTTAGTTTTGCTGTTTTGCTTCCAACACGATAAAATCACACGTCCTGCACAGCTCTCTTCCTCTCTCAGTGTACTTCAAGAACAGTTTCCCATCTAAAAATCTCTGTTTTCTGCATTATTCGCTTGCTTATTACCCACCAGTCTACCTTTGTTTACAGCGCTGTCAGCTGCTGTTTTTTTTTTTAAATTTAAATGACTTCCGACAAGAAAGCCTAATTTCTGCTGTTCTATACTGAAGAAATTTACAATTTTTAAATTATG
>VUQG01019372.1:9924-48609 GCA_015106755.1 Etia nguti | reverse complement strand
TTTTTCGCCCCCTTTTTTTTTTTTTTTTACTTTTTACTCAATGAACTTTGTTTCTATTTACCTTTAAAAAAAAGTCTTCATTTTGTTTTCCTCCAGGAACTGGTCTTCGGTTCTGATCCAGTCAGACTCCGTGCCGTGGTTCATCCTGTGCCCGGATCCGGCGCTCCCGGCCGGGTTTCTCCGCGGGTAGACCGGGGCCATAACGCGGCCATTATGCCCCGCCTCTCTGCCCGACCTCCGGAAGTCGGTTTAAAGCACAACGGAAACGGAGTTTATCAGCGAAAAATGGATTAAAAGTGTGTCGTTGGCGGTCATTGTCGGAGTGTCCGGTCTTTAGAGGATGTCCAGCACGGCGAGGAGCGGAGACATCATCCACCTGAACGTCGGAGGGAAGAGGTGAGACCCGAGAGTGGTTGCTAACCCGGCTAGCTACCCCGGCTAAATCGGTTCCATTATCGGACAGACTGCTTCCCGCATCATTGTGTAGTAATGTTCTGTAAACTAAAGGATCTCTGCGCTAAGACATTAAACACATTTTATAACCTTTTATATTTTTGCACTGTATACTTTTGATGTTTTTAACCCGTGTTAAGAAGTCCGTGTTTAGCGCTTTGTGAGTTTCTCCAGCCCCACACTTCGTTATTGTTAGCTAGCATAACTGTGCTCACACCTGAACCTGAACGATTATAGTGGGTCAAATCCCCACAGAGGAGAGAAACAGGAAACGAGCCGCTGTAAGCTAGCTGTACTGCGCACATTAAACATATAAAAGTTCAAATTTACTTCAGTAAGAGTGTATTTTTGGCTTGTTTAACGTAAATAAGCTAAAACTACTATGTCCGACAATTGAACTGGTAAAGTTAGCAAAACAGGTTCGTCTTTTGTTGAAAAACCGGTGATGTCAGGTACATGTTCACCTATTAAACATGTCATAGAGTCAGGCAGAGGAAGTCTTTAAGTCAGGAGTGTTTATAAAGAATAAAGCTCGCCGCTCGTTTTTTATTCAGTGTTTGGTGATTAAAATATTGATCTTTAACCAAGTCACGGATGCAGGAAATCACCGCGTGCTGGAGTTCAGCAGTGCAACAATTTCATGTCCGTTAGTAAAAACGGATGTAAAAGTTTCTCAGTGTTCATTAGACTTTAATGTGCACCTGTGACTCCGTGCAGGAGGCGCAGGTATCACCAGGGTCAGATAAGGAGTGAAAGGTCAGTGAGGAGGAGGAGAGGGGAGCTGTTCACTCTGCTGTTATTTCTGTGCTGTTTTATGAGAACACAAGAGTCAACAAGTGTGTGTTTGCTTTCAGGTTCAGCACCTCCCGCCAGACACTCACCTGGGTCCCTGACTCCTTTTTCTCCAGGTGGGTCAGAGAGGGAGACTCTGGCTGTGGGGGGGCTTTTAGGTTACTTTCTCTGGACTACATGCGCTTCACTCCCTAAAAGCTGATTTTGAGCTGAACAAGCTAAAAGTCTGCTTATTTGGTCAAATGTGTGCAGACACGTACATATTAATATGCATACATGAGCTAGTCTGTGATGTGGAATCTCAAAAAAGCTGAATTGTTGCTGAAATTGTCTTGTAAGTGAAATGAAAGGCAGATGTGACTGGACTGGTTCTTATATTTTGAAAAGTTGAGTGTTTGCTGGTTTCTGACGCCTCGATGGTTTCTTTGGGTTTTTTTTTTCTTCTTCAGCCTTTTGAGTGGCCGGATCTCAACTCTGAAGGATGAAACTGGAGCTGTAAGTAAAGCTCTTCTTCTTCACCTCCCCAGCGTGCTTTTCCTCCTCACGATAACTGCGTTTGTCCCTCCTCTCTCGCTGTAGATCTTCATCGACAGGGATCCCTCCCTGTTCGCGCCCATCCTCAACTTCCTGCGGACCAAAGAGCTCCACCCGCGCTCCATCAACGTGCACATGCTCATGCACGAGGCCGAGTTCTACGGCATCACACCGCTCGGTGAGGCGGACCGCTCGAGTGCACTCTGAGCTGAGAATGTAAAGCCGCAGACGTCGCTAAACGTTCTTCGTGACTTTGTTTTTGGAACAGTGCGTAAGCTGCAGCTGTGTGACGAGCTGGACCGGTCGTCCTGCGGAAACGTGCTTTTCAACGGTTACCTGCCGCCTGCAGGTACACCTGTCCTCACAGCACACCTGACCCTCACCCGACAGGGCCTTCAGAAAGTTTAAATACACGACACATGAATGTAATTTATACAGCTGTTCGGATGCTTTTACTACTAATGTTTATCATAGTTTAACTTTGTACAAAGTGATAGTTCATCGTTTAGGAAAATAAAGTTTGTTTTTTCTAAAGTGTGTTTGGCAAATGTCACAAACTTTATGCTTACACATGATTTATTGATTCAATAATGATAATAAAGTAAAGAATGTAAAACTATAAAAATGTAACGATTTTAAAATAAACAAAAAACATAATTATGAAATTAAAAATCATCATGTCTATAAAAAATATATCTTTCAAATGTTTTTTCAGGTAAAATATTAATAAAATCTGAGAACTTCTGTAGTTATTATATAGAAAACATTGCAAAAATAAAAAGTCGTTAGAAAACATTTAATTATTTTAATCATATTTCATATTTCAGGATCATAAAATGTGCCACAAGAGGCTCATCGCTTAGTTTTGTTTCAGAGTTGGTTTTTTTGTTGTTTTTTAAAGTGCCTCAATCATCTTTTTACGGCAGTTTTCAAATAAAATGATGCAAATATAATTAATTTCCTGTTTTTAAGTTAAATGTGGCGACGTCTGTGTTAACATCAACATGATCCTGATTCATATTTTCTAAACATCAAAGAGTTTCAGCTCCTTCGTGTTCGTCTGTCTGTGTCGTCCCAGTGTACCCGGCGAAGCGTCGGAACCGTCACAGCGTGGCCGGGTCGCAGTTCATGACTGGGCGGGTCGTTCCTGTAGAGCGGGCGCCGGTCCGACGCAGCAACACGATGCCTCCAAACCTCGGGAATTCTGGGATACTGGGGAGAGCCATGAATGAGGAGAGGACATCAGGAGGTCAGCACGTTAAATAACGCTTCTATTTAAAAAAAACAAAACAAAACAAAAAAAACATTTTCTCTTAAATCAGAGGGAGTTTCAGTGTGTGTGTGTGTGTGTGTGTGTGTGTGTGTGTGTGTGTGTGTTCAGGGCAGTCATCTGACCCCGGCATGGTTCGGATCATCTGTGGCCATCATAACTGGATCGCTGTGGCCTACGCGCAGTTTGTGGTCTGCTACAGGTAAACGCGTCATATGACCTCTGTTGTTTGTTTGTTATCGCATGACTGCGAGCGGCTCAGACGCATCAGCACATCCTGCTGCATCAACACCTCCATCCGTGCGTCTGGAATGAAATATGGAGTAACGGTTTCAGTACAACCTCGTGCAGAATAAAGTTTTCCACAGAGAGGCGTGCACACACACGTGCATATACACGTGCACACACACGTGCACACAGGTCACTGCTGCGTGCTCTCACACACCTTTAAATGCAGGTTAAAGGTCGTTTATCACACCCCCTCACATCCCTTCATCCCCCGACATTTGCATCCGTGACACTAATCAGCGTTACGTTACTAACGTTTAAATTTGACTGTAGAAGTCTGACGTTTGTGTTCATCTTAGTTTAGTTAATAATTGGGCCCAATCATCCTTATTTCATACCGAGTCGTGATGCGGCCCATCAGTTCGTCGTCTGTCAGAGAAGGGGGGAAAAAAAAGCTGTTTTAGCTCCTCCCACTGTAAGCTAACTGTCTTCTGATTGGCTGCCCCTCTCCTCCTGCTGATGTTCAGGCTGATTCTCTTACCACCTCCTCTCTTAGGGTGAAGGAGTCGACCGGGTGGCAGCAGGTCTTTACCTCTCCTCGCCTCGACTGGATGATCGACAGAGTCGCGCTCAACGCCAAAGTGATGGGCGGGTCCCTGGGAGACAACGACAAGATGGTGGCTGTCGCCTCGGTGACGGAGATCATCCTCTGGTCCATTTGCCCCGATGGCAACGGCAATGAAATCGGTACGAGTTTCTGCACGCAGTTTTCCCAGGATTCGGAATGTGGGTTTGACGAGCTGCTCGGGAAACGCTCCCCAGTAACAAAAAACAAACATGTTTCTCCCTCCCCGCAGGCGTCTTCAGTCTGAATGTCCCTGCTGAGGCTCTCTTTTTCGTTGGTAACCAGCTCATTGCCACCAGCCACACCGGGAAGGTGGGGGTGTGGAACGCAGTCACTAAACACTGGCAGGTGGGTGGAGACGCTCTGATCGTCGCGGTGATCGCCCAGTTTGTCACAAACAGTCTCTCGCCTCTTAAACGTAACCTGGAGAGCACGTCAGCTGTTCGTCATGTTTCTGGCACCGCCCCCCAGGTGTCAGCAGAGGGAAAACTGACACGTGTGTTTTCCATCTCGTTCAGAACCAGCCTGTGTTTGGAAAGGTCTGAGGGTTGAATGTTACGTGACGTCGTGCAGCAGAAGTTTGGGAGGAGAATCCCGCTCACTGCCTGTAAAGCGGCTCATCAGAGGGTCATCAATCTGACGTAGGCAGGACGGCGTAGAGTTTAGACTTTAGAGGTTCATTTGGAAGTTATGAAAAACAGAGTGATGAGTGTTAGAAGTGTTCATGAGTCAGTCAAAGGGCTAACCTTTGGCTTTGTCAGTGTTACTGACCTTTCTGATTTGTGACAGTCACGTTTAATTCTAGTGACTGACTGTAAAACTACATGTACAGTTATTAATGTTAAATCATGCCTGTTTTTAAGAGCGCCTCATCTGTTTGTAAATGGACGGCTCATTAAATGTAAATGTCTGCTTTGAGTCTCGGTCTCGCGATGGTCTAATCAGAGACCTGGGTCACGTGTCGCCGAGCTCACCGAAGCTGCAGAGCTTCTGAGATGTTCTACAGGGGTGAAGGTGGAGTCCATCCACGGACTGATTGTAGGGTCCGGTGCCCCCCTACAGCCAAAGATCAACTAATTCTGAGGAGAGCTCTGGCTGAAATGAAAGGAGCAGGTTTTAGATGTGGTATGGGTGCTGCTTCAGTGGAAGTGAGGTAGTGGGTAGAAACGTGCTGAAGCCTGAACACCTGCTGAGGGAGCTGATTGGACCAAGTCTGTTTCAGGTGGGATTATCGGTCTGCTTCACCCATGTTCTCTGTGGTCTTTCCAGAACCAGGATGTGGTTCCCATCAGCAGCTACGACACCGCCGGCTCCTTCCTCATTCTCGGCTGCAACAACGGGTCCATCTACTACATCGGTAAGAAGCTGCAGATTGATGAGTCTAATTAACTGAAAACTGCTCAGTACGAGTATAAATTCATCAGATTATTGGATCGTAGTCATTAATATACCAACCTGAATCTGCTCCATCATCCTGTAAAATCATTCAGATTTAAGTTAAATGCATCAGTAAATATTGTGGACACTCTAGAGCCTGACCAGCTTTCACTGGGAGGCTTTGGCTTCACGACTTGACAGATATGTTAAAAATGTATGTTTAAAGTTATGTTTAAAAAGTCCCGGCTGTTCATGATGTCCCTGTGTTTGCTGGTCAGATGTTCAGAAGTTTCCTCTGAGGATGAAGGATAACGACCTGCTGGTGACGGAGCTGTACAGAGACCCGACCGAAGACGCCATCACCGCTCTCAGCGTCTACCTCACGCCCAAAACAAGTATGGAGGCATAACGCTGCTGTTAACTCTGTAATGCTGCTGCTAATACAACAACCGCAGGGCGTCATTTTTCTTCTAAGGACGTTTGTGCTCTTCATTGACTGAAGAGAGGCAGCAAATCCACATTCCGTCACCTAGACATCAGTCTGTTAAAGACAACAAGTCAGGGAAAGTCTTATTTTTCATGTTCCTGCAGCATTCTTACTCACACTTACCACTGTTTGCTCAGGTGACAGCGGGAACTGGATTGAGATTGCGTACGGGACCAGCTCGGGGACTGTTCGAGTCATCGTTCAGCATCCAGAGACAGTCGGCTCAGGGCCTCAGCTTTTTCAGACCTTCTCTGTTCACCGCAGCCCTGTCACCAAGATCATGCTCTCGGAAAAGCACCTCATCTCAGGTACGAGAATTGCCTCGTCTCAGGTCTGAGTCTCGGAAACTGGTCTTATGGTTCGAATGCGGGGTTTAAACTGATGTCTGCAGTTTGTTCCTGCTGTCATTGTTTCTGAGCTCATCTTCCCCATCGTTGTCCTTCAGTTTGTGCAGATAACAACCACGTGCGAACGTGGACGGTGACTCGATTCAGAGGAATGATCTCCACCCAGCCCGGGTCCACGCCACTCACCTCCTTTAAGATCCTCAGCCTGGACGACGTCGACGGACACGGAGGCTGCAGCGCCGGCACCGAGATCGGTAACTGTCAAACCGATCACAGTCAGAGCTGCAATGTTTGAAGATTGTTAGCTCTTTCTTTAATGAACTGATGGAATTCATAAAAGATGTTTAATTCAAACTTTTACTTTTTCATATTTCTCCAGATTTACTTTCATTTCCTTGCTCGTTTTTGCCTTAAAAAACCGTCTTGCCATCTTGTTGGTTTCAGGGCCGTATGGCGAGAGAGACGATCAGCAGGTGTTTATCCAGAGAGTCGTTCCCGACACGGATAAACTCTACGTCAGATTGTCCTCCAATGGGAAGAGGTGGGAGACGTGTGACGAGCTGTAGACACTTGTAACCCACCTGGTTATAAGTGTGTGTGGTCAGTTTAGTTTATTAAGATCCCCATTAGCTCCTGCAACAGCAGTAGCTGCTGTTCCTGGGGTCGAACTTTTAACAAAAAACTTTTTTATACATAAAACGTGTATGACATGAAAGACAAAAAAAAAGCTCATAGACAACAAAACAACACAATTTAAAAACAACAACACTGTCCTTTGCATTAGGTTAGTTTGACAAGGAGGTAACAAAAAACGCCGGCTGTCTGTCGACTGGTGCGTAGAGTATTAATGTACATCGCACAAAAATAACAAATTGCTGTAAAGAATTTCTGGTGCTTTTCCTAATGAAATTAACTGTGGAATAATGAATCCTGCCTTTTACACTTAGCCAAGCCAGCCTTGTGTTCACTTCTCTAACACTTGTACTGAATGAGTGCTGTTGACATACATGTGCAGGTGAATTTCAGCCTTTGTCACAAACGTGAGCTTCCATAAAATTTGTTTTCAGGGTTCATGTTGGAAAGTAAACATAATACTAACAGAACAACAACAACCTATGACCACATGTGGTCACACATGTGACACTGGCTAACTTAGAAGGTTAAAGAACGTTTAGAACTAAACGTCTGTTTAGACCAAAATGCCAAATGCCTGCGTGTGTCTGTCAGGGTGTGTGAGGTGCGTTCAGTGGATGGGACCTCCATCACGGCCTTCATGGTCCACGAGTGTGAGGGCTCAAGCCGCATCGGCTCTCGGCCGCGTCGCTACCTTTTCAGCGGACACAGCAATGGCAGCATCCAGATGTGGGACCTGACCACCGCCATGGAGATCGCTGGCAAGGTCGACATCAGAGGTAAAACTCAAGACTCGTAACATAAAAGAACAACTTTTTGTGCTCTGTGATTAGTTGGCGGCTGATCAACATGGGTTCTCATTGGCTGTTTCGCAGCACTGGGCGGACCCACAGAGGAGGAGCTGCTGGAGCTGCTGGACCAGTGCGACCTGGCTCTGACCAGAACACCTGACAGCACACCCAGAGCTTCTACCTGCAGGTACTAACGCACCGAGTTCCCTCACACTGAGCCTCATTCACACACAGGGTGATGGAGCGAAAAGTTCACCTCACCTCTGCCTTTCATGCAGAAGTTTTTCTCACTTTCACTTTTCTAAAGTTTGTAAAGTGAAAAAGGCTTATTGTGGTTTTCCACCTCGATCTATGCTGCAGTCTTCTGAAGTTATTTGGTATTCCTATTTTGAAAGATGACTTCTAACTAATCTAGCATCTCTGAGAAGGTTGGACGCCATTGGACGTTTACAGTCGTAAACATCATCCTCTTACTGTTGTTGCTGACTTGTGTCACTTCCTGTCCCTGCAGTCTTCACTCTCAGTTCAGCGATGCCTTCAGGACAGAGCACATTCGCTCTGTGGGAGGAGGACGAGGAGCAGCCGGAGGTTCGGGTTCGTCTGCGTCGCTGTGCGGCAGCCTCCCCCGCCAGGCTCCGCCCCCGGTTCCCTTCGCCAAACCTGCCCGAGAAGCTGGCCTTTCACCCGGACTGCAACAAGTCCCCTCCTACCCCACCTCCAACCAGACCAGCAGCCCCCACCCCCTCAGGCATCCGGACCGGGACAAAGAGTGTGGGTCTGTGCGCAGGGGGAGCTTTGTGGAGCGCTGCCAGGAGCTCGCCAAGGGTTCAGAGGCGGCTGTGAGTGCAGGGTTCCCGCCGGGGTCAGAGGGCATCAGGCGGAGCCTGGCGGTGTGCAGTGAGTTGGAGGCCAAATTCGGTCTTAGGACCCCTCCCACCTTCGCTGTACCTCCTGCTGCTCGACATTCACCTGGACCGCCATCGTCACTGTCCTCGTCACCGCTCTCGTCGTCGTCATTACACCGTAGGACCTCACCCGCTTCCCCACCGAGCCCTGCCTCCACAGCGGTGAGCCCGATCCGTTCTCAGGCATCGGTCTCCCCTCGCCGAAACCCTGCGGCGTCAACCGTTGACTCTTCGGGGACCGCCGAGAGTCCCCCAGGTTCCGACAGCCCCGCCCCTTCTGGCCCGCCCACCAGCCCCAAACTACATATGAATGAGACCAGCTTCTGATTGATTGGTCTGCCTGAGAGCTTCGGGTTCAGGTGGCCACACGATGGCTGAAAAAACTAAAAACATGACTAAAAATCTGTTGTCAGGTGAGAAATGAAGAAGAAAATGAGATGATCAGCTCCTCCGGTGGTTACTGATAACAGCTGCAGATCCACCTTCAGTCTTTCGTTCAGGTAGAAACAGAAAAGGCCCCATGGCGAGGAGAAGTAACCTCTTTGGCACAAAAGTGTCTTTTAATTAGAATTAGATGGTCGGGATAAAACTGATGAAGACCAGGTCAGAGCTGCTGAAGGAAGCCTGGGTTTGTTTGAAATACATTAACGTTCAAGTCCAGCCATGCTGAGGGTGGATGCGTCGCTGTTATCAGAGTAACCTGTCGCACTGTAACGTGACAGTTCAGCTTCTGGCAGCTGAAGAGACAGACGCTTCCTTCGGGAGGCGGTGGAGACCAAAAACTGAGCTAAAACAGGAAAATACCAAACTGAGACTCCTCAGGTGATCGAGCACAAAGACCTGCTGTTTGTAGCTTTTCTAACCGGCGCTCTTTCTAACCTTTTCTAACCGACTTCACGGCTCTGATTTTTTTTTCTTACGTTTGTACAGCAGCTGTCTTTTTGTTTCATTTGTATGTTTGCAGACTTACCGACCCTGAACGTCTCACAGCCACAGCTAATCAGATGGGTGTCCCGCTTTGAGGAAACCTGATAATTTCCAAAAATCTCCAGGAACTTCCCTGGAACAAAAAACGAATTTCCGTTTCAACCTAAAAAAAAAAGAAAAAAAAAATCATTTATGTTAAATTAAATGTATTTGAATTGCGGAGTGTCTGAACATGTGTGGTGGTTATTTTTTTTTTCTCAGTTGCAGATGAAATAAAATAATTAAAGGGTCAAAAACGGAAAACGATTTGAAGGAAACAATGAATTTGAGCGCATCAGGACTCATTTCCCTCTTTTTGGGGGGTCTTCAGGTCTCTGAAACGGCCTTTGAAGGTTTTATGAAGTCTACGTGTTTACTCTGGACTTTTTCAAACTCATCATATCACTAAAGTGTTAAATATCCAATTTAAATTCTGAGCTCGTTTGAAGCTCATTCACTGGAAGTGCAGAGGGTGCAACTGTGTTTTGTAGATTTTTTTGTAGTACACTTTATTGCCAGCAGGGGGAGACTCCAGCATAGGAATGTTAGGGGTGCAGCTCAACTGTCACCCAATTTCTTCACGGTGCGTTCAGGGCCGTCAGGCGATTATTTTTTTTATTATTTTTCACGACTTTTTACTGTTTCTCAGATTTTGTAAGTTACCTGTCAATCCTGGTGATGCATTAATAATCCTAATCGATAATAAACAGTAATATATCACTCAGAGCTTCATTTGTGCTTTTAAGGGAAAAATGTATTTCCAGGAAGCCTGAGGAAACCGGTAGTTACAGTAAAATGGTGTCTTCCTCCGTTACTGTGATGAAGCAGAGCCGCCTGCTGCCCACAGTCTTCCTCGGGTAAGTCGACCTCCTCAGACACAGTTTAGTTTCTGATGTTCGCTCAGCTATAAAAACACTTTTAGCTTCAGCCTGTTGCTCCGTTTGCTCTCCTGTTTGAGCTGCTTCGTGGTTCAGGTTATGTACACTTCATTTTATATGAGTGCTTGACGTTTGTGCCATGTGCGCTGCTATGACTGAATTTCCCTGTGGGAGTCTCTCTGAGTCTGAGTTACAAGATTGAAGACTTTTCTCATCAAAGGAGTTTCCCAAAAGTTTATAGAGATAACTTCACAAACTCCAGGAGGGCATCGCTGTCTTATGTTTTACATTTTTTTTTATTTTTGAATATCATGTTTATCTTAACTGTTATTTGTTATTAATAATATATCATTGTTATGTATATTGTTTTAAATAGTGAAAACCTATTTTGACCTATTTGGATATCGGAGAGAGAGAGAGAGAGAGAGATGAAGTGTAACCCTAACAGACAGAAAAACTGACACGTCCACAGATGATGACAAATTTGTAGTTTCCTACGACCTGTGAATGCAGCATCTTCAGCCATTAGGAATCTGTATTAACGCTCATGTTTTTAATGATTTCAAACCCAGTACTTACAGCTCAGCTCTTGTTGTAAATCTTAGAGACATCAGATACTTCAGAAGATAAAAGATGAACACATGTTTTATTCCAAAAGCTTTAATTTAATATTATAACAAACAATCTAAACACCAGCTGACACAGTAAACATCCACAGTCATTTAAACGGCGACTCCGGCATCGCGGTGTGATCGCGTCATCGTGGAAAAATAGAAATCCCACAAAAATATTTTAGTTTATAAAAATAAATTCAAATCTGACTCTAGATATGCTCACCTTTACCTACAGGAGGCGGAGCCTAACAAAGTGTTTGCTAATTGGTTAGAGTGGCTCTGTTCTGTTCATAATAAACATGAGCCAAGTTTCTAATAATGAGTTCGGTAACCTCTGTGAGACGAACACTCTGTTTCAAACTTTTTTTTTTTTCTAATGTTGGTCTGTGTGATGTCACATAAAGAGGAAATCCCTACTGTAGTCATCTCAGACACAAAGGCCCCAGCCACTTGCCGTTCAAACGTTTAAGTAGGATGGTGGCCCTTAACAGACAGAGACGGAGGATGGACTGAGGCCCAGTATCAGACAAAGAAGGGTTATTCTGAACTGTGACTCATGCAAAGCTGCCCTAGCAGAATCCAAGGTTGTGAACATGGAGCTGGAAATGAGTAGAACGGTTCCACTTTGTTTTCTGATTAAAAGCTGTAACGGTGGATCTTTGAGCAGAAATGAGCTTCATGGAGCACGAACTGTTTCCTGCGTTTTCTCAGCATTTACAGCGAGGACAGATGTGAAAGTCCACCAAATAGAAGCTCATTTCTGCCAAAAAACAAACACATCTCAACATGTCATGATAAAAAAAATATAACTTCTCTGAGAGCTAAACCTCAAGTGCATTGGTTCATTTTACAGTCTCCCCGGTAAAAGCCGCTGTGGTCACGCGACGGCCGACAGGAAGCGGTCAGGCCTTGGCGTCGAGCATCTCCAGCAGCAGTTTGTGGATGGGGACGCGGCGGTGGCGGTGCAGCCGCAGGAAGGCCTGCACGGCTCGGTCGGCGGTCTGTCGCAGCAGGGGGAGGGTCATCAGCAGCCGGCCTGCTCGGCGCTGCTCCCGCCGGGACGACTCGTAGTCCTGCAGCGCCTCGTGGAGCCCGTCCTGAAACCTCTGCACCGAGTCCGGGCAGTCCACCGGGTCGGCGTCTGACAGACGAACAGACGCAGGTTAGAATGCTTCCTCACTCATTACATATCTAAATATGGTCACTCCTGGCTCCAAGAATCTTTCACCTACATCATGTGGTGTTTGGAGGAAGTTATCAGATGTTTTCCTCTTTGTAATCAGACCAAAGTGCGTTTAGACAAACCTGAATGAGACCGTTTGTTGTTTACCTCCACCAGTGAGGTCATGTGATTGGTTCGTTTTGTGTATTAGCAGGAAAACTGAAGTAGTTCTGGATGAGTTTGCATGAAACTGGACATTCGATGGTGGAGGACGTGCAGTCTCAAAGTGCTTTCGTTTTTAAAGACGGGGTCCTGTTCACATCTCTGAATCACAGACCAGAACGTTTGGGTGCTGCTTATTAATCCGCTCAGTATTTTTTCCCTGTTCCTTTAATCGACCGATCAGAAGCTGTGTGTGTGTCTGCACGTCTGAGCCTGAGTATCTGCAGGTTTAGGGGACACACAGCTGTGCAGCCACAGCCCGGTCTGCCAGTACAGTTTATTGATCTGAGGCTCAGACAGTGAGAGTCTGAGCAGACTTCAGTGTTATTGATCGGCTGCTCCTCGCCTGCAGCCTCTAGCACCGCCGCTAAACGACAGAGCGAGAGCCACAAAAACAATTCAAGTCTCCGGGATTAATCAATACTGCTGTTTCAGCTCCCAGAGTCTGATCAATATCAATAACCACTCCTCTAAGATCAATGAGTGGAGTGGTTATTGTGGTAAAATCAATATCTGAGTTCATGCTGGAGCTCCTCAGCTGTCCTGCTCACAGATACACAGCAGCCATATTGGTCAGTGGTGTGTGTGTCTGTGTGTGTGGGCGGAGTCTAGACGATTAAAAATCATCATAGCTGAGCTTCTTTGTGATGCTCTGCTGTAAAAACTGTAAAACATGAAAGTGCTGCAATTCCTGCATCATTTAAACCACAGTACTGTCCTGAGAGCTGCAGACGAGTCGTTTAACTTAATCACCATTCATCTCAGGCTCTTATTTTGAAACTCAGACAGCCAGGAAGTGTTAATATCTCAGTTTATGTGCAGCCATAACCCTTTGAGTCAAACAGAAACCAGGTAGAATGTGTCTCCTAAACACAGAGCATAAGGAGGTTAATCCATCAGGACGAGATTAAAACGAGATTATTTATTGTTTCTTTTATAAAACTTCAGGTAAACGTCGCCCCCTAAAGGCCTGTTCTGACCCTGACAGACAGTACTGTGCAACAGTGTCCTACTGTGGTTACAGGCAGTGGTGCTAACAGCGAGTTCTTACCAGAGTTGGCGAGCGCCATGGCCTTCAGCGTCACCACCTCCTCAGGGCTCAGCTTCATCGCTCGGTATTTCGCCATCAGGTGACGCAGTGCCTCGTACAGGTCAGCCAATCCCGTGGCTCGACACTGAGCTTCGTCCAGACGCAGATTCCCGGCAAACACGAGCTCCTCCCCCGCTGCGCCCTGGGAGCGCCAGGCCACACCCACCAGGAGTGCCTCCATCCAGCCGCTCTGCAGCAGCGACATCTGGTCGACCAATGAGAGTCCGGAGAACCCTGGGAGTGGGCGGGGCAGAGTATTAAATGACATTTAAAAATTATTATTATTATATTATCTATGTTTATACATAAAGAATGTTCCAGTGCTCTGGATAACCAAGTAAAGGTTAAGGGTCAGCGTGGTCTGGATTGGGGACCTGTTTGGTGGTTTCGAGCGTGTACCTGGAATCTGTTTCGCCCAGCCAATCAGAACCAGCAGCTCCCGGTTCAAGAGGTCACAGAGGGTCAGCAGGATCCGCAGGCTGCTGTCATTGGTCGAATCATCCTGATTGGCAGCTAAAGAGGCGGGCTCCGTGAGCAGCAGGTGGGAAATGACCTTGTTCCCTAAAAGACAGGAAGTGGATGGTAAACAGCGCTCGGCGTGGGCGAGGAGTTTGACCTGAAAGGCTTCAGAGGGAGCGAGGGTGAACTCACTGCTGCTCCCCGGGTGGCTGTACGGGGCTTTGGTGCATAAACTCAGTCCCGTCTCCACTCGCCTCTTGTACTTCTGGCGCCCCCCTCTGACGCGGTCCAGACGGACACCTGCAACACGGAGAGGCGTTTCACACACACGTAGTTCTACTTCCTGCCAGCTCGTAACGGTTGTTTGGTGTAACATACCCTCCCTCATCATCCCGGCCTGCAGACACTTCTGGAAGCGGCAGGCCTGACAGGCTTTCCTCCTCCGCTTCGTGATCTCGCAATCGTTCATCACCGGGCAGCTGTACTCGATGTTACCTAGGTAACCACAACAGGAAGTAAAAGCAGGAATGTCAGTGACATAAATAATATCTTATTAATGCAGTCGTCGCTCGTTATCTTCATGGATGTTTCGTTTATTAAACTAGAGTGTGAGAATATAACCTGTTGTTGTAGACGGTATAAGAGTTTTTTAGCTTCGTGAAGATGTTTCTGCTCTTAGACTTTCACTCGCCTTCAACTCAAGCCCTTCAAACAACCAAGACCTGCATGACGGAGAGCCTTCACTGACCATAAACAAGGAAAATAATGCTGAAAACTCTCTCAAGGGCTTATTCTACAGCATCACTTTTGATATGGATCTCCATTTTCATCCAGTTCTATTGACAGTCACAAGGTAATGGCATGTTGGCGTTTTGTGTGTAGTGTTTATTCCGAAGGTTTGGGAGCTCGGAGCAGACGGAAGGTTTAGTCACCTCAGGGTGCTTTATATTCTAAGGTAACAGCTCTACAGTAATACAGAGAAAAGCCAACAGTCAGACGACCCCTTATGAGCAAGCACTTTGGTGACAGTGGGAAGGAAAAACTCCCATTTAACAGGAAGTAGACCCAGGCTCAGGGAGAGTGACCATCTGCTGTGATAGGCTGGGAGTGACGGGAGGAGGCCGGGACAAAGACTCGCCGTGGAACAGCCAGAGATTAATAGCTAATGATTGGTTGGGTTTATTAACCTGGAGAAACATCGGTAACACCTTCAGGTGCCGTTCTGATGTAGGATCTTTGTGAAATCCTCTCTGACTGTGATCAGAAATGAACCCAAACTCTCATCGTGGATCAATAACATGGATGATCCCACCCTGTAATATTGAAACCCTCTGCTGTGATTTTCTTCGTGGCCTCCCTCTGACCTCTCTGCACAGATCAATAAGTGAAGTGATCTGAAGTGATCGGGCGTGACCAATCAGTCGCCTGGAGTGAGAAACAAGCAGCTGATGTGAGAGACGACAGCTTCTCACACTAATCGATACAGCGAGCGCTGCTGTATTGATCGGTTCAGCTAATGAATCACACAGACTGTAAGCTCTTTTATCAGCAGCAGCATGATATTTAATAGAAACCAGCTGAGCGTCTATTTATTTATGGCTCTACTGATGACTTGGATCAGATTCCCTGTTTTTCCTTTTACATGCTCAGTGTGGTTTTTCTAAGGCAGTTTTGTATTATGGGTCATTCTTCACACGATTTTCTTTGTAAAAACATTATTCTAAAGGGTGCCGTTAAAAACATATTTAGAGGTTTCACACATGAGATACTTAGTAACAAATACAAATTATGCTTTTTAATGTGGCTGCTGTTTTGGACACATTTAAACTCAACAGCCCGATGTCATAAACGACCAGCATCGTTTCACCCAGGTGAAACGGCTAGTAATAGTAAGGATTATATTTTATAAATATATCATCAGCCGTCCTCATCCTTATGTTTTTATTTCAATAATACAGGAGATGATGAACGTGCTCCTCCCACCTTGGATGGTCCTCTTGAAGAAAGCCTTGCAGGCCTCGCAGGACGCCACGCCGTAGTGATACCCGGAGGCGAAGTCTCCGCACACCAGACACAGCCTTTTGGGCCCCACAGCGCCCATCGAGGTCATGTAGTCGCCCCTCAGGATAGAGTCGACCTGCAGATATACAACGTCATCATCAATGGCGAGCAATAAGGCTCCAGCGGTAAGACAGTCCCCACAGACCTCAGCTAACTGTCCCTGAACTGGACCTCGGGGCTGCGTTTGTGCTGTTGGAGTCTTTTTTTTAATGGCCAATCACATGGCTGCTGTGAGGTTACTGTACTAACACACCTCCATGAAGGCAGAGCTCCAGTTTTGGTGACATTCAAGGTTTTTATTTGGATGTCAGTGAGCTCTGATTAGCAGGTATCTGTGTGTTATAGGAAATGTCACAGTCAGAGACCTCAGTCCAACTCCAGGCACCTCCTGACTTTCAGCTCTGTCTCTAGTCTGGATTAACCTTTGCAGATTAAAGCCTTTTGAGGCAGCAGAGAAAACGGACGTGAATTTCAATTTCTGGCAGTTTGACCCCGGGCCGAGGACGTCCAGACTTTAAGAGTGTTTGTGGTTTTTAAATGTGATTAAACAGAAACTTCACCTGGGCTGAAAACGAGTCCGGCACGGAAAAACACAGCGACACTTCCGACACCGAGGCGCTGCTTCCACCGCTGGAACTACATCCTGTCGGGGAGTCGAGCTCCCCTGCTCGGCACAGGAGACTGTATGGTGAGGAGGAGGAAGAAGAAGAAGAAGAACGCGGGCTGGGGAAGAAGAATTCTGGATGTGAAGGGCTGAGAGTGGGAGTGGCTTCCAGAGGGAAGGCGGGACTGAGGGGGGAGGAGTGGAGGAAGGAGGGTGGAGATTGAGGTTCATCTCTGGAGGAGGAGGACGGGGAGGAAGACGAGTCCAGGATGCTGAGGAGGAAGAAGAAAGAGGAGCATGAAACACAAACCAGGACAAAATGTGCAGAACACAAAAGGAAATCTTGAGCCGACTGCTGGCGTTAGTAAGACCGTTAATGACCCTCAGGGATAAAAAGAGAAAAGTCACAGTAAATTTGGATTTCCCTTGAACGCATAAACGTGCATTCTGTCTAATGACCAGCAGGGGGCGCTTTAGAAGTCTGACTGCACTGAAACTGAACCTTTAACTAAATCTGAGCTCAAAGGTGACATTTGTTTGCGTTCATCGGTACAAAGCGTCGTGTTTTTAATGCCAGATCGTGTTTTACGATAATGAAACCAAGTCTTTCAGATAACGTGTGGCCTGTGTGGTTCTTTGATCAGTGAAACCTCCACCCTTAAAAGTGGACATCATTATTAATGTTGTGCACATGGACAGGAGTCTGTCTGTGTGAGAGTGGACCGCTGAAACGTCGTGTTCAAGGACAGGAAAACCTGTAGGAAAATTCACATCCACACAGACAAATCTGTAAATAAGAGGTTGTATTTCACAAACCGTGTGAATCTGCACGGTGTACTCTGTCCTGCTAATCTATCCGGGGCAGCAGGATAACACTGAAACATGATATACAAACTTCATCATCATTTGCAGAGTTATTTTAAAAACAGAGCAGAATCGGGATTTTTTTTTTGTTGTTGTTTTAGGTTTTTTCCAAATGCACAAAGAACAAAGTTAAACTTGGGAAACACAGCCACACAGTGGTCAATGTTCGCATTAGATTTTAAAGGGTTTCCAAAAAGTACCTTTAAATATTTTATATTTATTTGTCATCTAAATGTCTGTGCTACTCAAAAATTAAAAAGTGTTGCAAAGAAAACTGTCACACATCCAGAAAAAGCGTGTTAACTTCACTAAAACGTTTGAATCTGAACCTGAGGACTGTTTCAGGCCGAGGCTCGGTGAACTCACCGCTGCGGGCTGAGCAGGTCGTACTCGCCCGTCACGCAGAAGTCCTTCAGCTCCATTGTGAAGCTGCTGTGGAGCGTCCACACACCCGAGGAATAAAAGTCTCTGATGATAGTTTGTCCCACTTTTTGTTGGACCTCAAACGTCCTCAGACTGTCTCAAGAGGGACATCCGAGGCTTTGAAGAGTCTCCACTGTTATTTATCTGTTTGTTCTATCATCGCAAGGGATGGGAGTGAGGGGGCGGGGCCTGTAGGATCAGCCAATCAGCATATTGCTTTCCTGAGAGGGGGTGGTGGGGGTTAGCGTCTCCTCCTCTTCCTCCAATCATCTCTATTGATTTGGACAGTGACAGATGTAGGCCACGAGAGCCCGAAGCTCCCGTCTGCTGATGTCACCCTGCAGCGTCTACATCTGTAAATATACAACACACAAATATACAAGCATACTTTTATTCATAAAACTTTGGGTAATGGTAAAAATAAATAAATAAAAAAGAGACTAAGAGCATGCGAAGCCTGAAGGTCCTGAAGCGTTCAAGAGCCTGGAAAATGTTCCTACTTTTTCTACTTTCACGCCATCACTAAAACACAATCAGTACTGTTATAAGACCTGGACTTTGCCCATCTGCTGGCTTCCGGAAGCTGGTCAGTCAGAAAGAAGAGGCCGTTTTAGGGAGATGACTTTAAAGAGACGCATGTTTCAGACAGAGGATGAAGTGAGGCGCTGCACCGAGGCCCAGAGACAGAAGGAAGTGTGGAGCTGAGAATGAGCAGCGGTCTCGCTTTAGCGCCTCAAAGCCTTTTGATGTATTTCATTTCATTTCCAGATTAGAACTTTTTGTTTTGTCGTGTTGTTTCAAGCTGCCTGAACATCTGGCCAGACGCTGATAACGATGTCACACATTCTTAAGTTTGAACTGTGGAAAGAAGTTTTGAGTAAAACTTGTATAAAAAAAAAAAATAAGTTTAACACTTTGCTGTGTGTTTTATCCACCACAGAAGTTCTCCTGTGATGACTCAGGGTTTTTTTTTGTTTTTTTTAAATCAATAACTGATGACATGAAGGATGAGAAACACCTGAAAACCACTTTATGCTCAGGGCGCTGACCCGAGCGGCGAGGATTGAGGCTGCTGAAGCAGCAACTTTCTGACAGCGAGGTGTGTGATGTAAACACACACACACACACAGTGTCCTAATCTTACACTCAGACGTTCAGGCAGCTCAGATCAGTCTCACCTACATCTGCTGTTTCATAAGAGCTGCATAACTAGGCCCGTCTGTCCGTCTGTCCGAGGATGTGGTTCCGCTGATGATTCACACACAGCTGCACATTTGTCTTCCAGGACCGAACCGCTGCACAGCTGAAAGTTAAAGGACAAGTCCTGTTTACTTCAGCCTTTAATGTGTCCACTCAGTCTGTGCCTCTCTACTTCCATCTTCCCCCGGGTCTTACTGAGGTGGGAGGCTGATGGGTGATGATGCCCTGGTAGGTCTAACCAGGTCGGGCGGCCCGTGGCGGTAAAGGCCAGACAAAAATCAGCATCTGGTCCTCCATGGTGGAGGTTGGACACGGAGCCGATGACACCACTAAGAAGCTGTTGGCTCCATGTCACAGAGGTCACCAGCTATAAATTATGGGAAAACTCTGACGTGCAGTTATGAATCTTCCCACAGAGGATCATTTATGTTAAACCGAGGACATACTGTCCACTTCACTGTCTGTGTCTTTAACAGGAAGTGGCTGTTCGCTGTTTGGCTAACTGCACTCAAACAGGATGATCCAGCTGTTAGCTGTAATGTTCGGCTTTGTAAAGCTCTTTATAAATGAGGACTGTGGAGGAGAGCCTGTGTGAGCCACCACACAAACTGGAGTCCAACACCCCAGCTGTTCCTCATCAGGCCGAGCTGTGTAATCAGCTGGCAAAGCAGCTATGTGTTAATAGACCTCTCTGCACTCTCTCTGAATCATACTTGTTATTAATCTCTGTCTCTCTTCCACAGCATGTCTTTATCCTGTTTTCCTTCTCTCACCCCAACCGGTCGCAGCAGATGGCCGCCCGCCCCCGAGCCTGGTTCTTCCTGTTAAAAGGGAGTTTTTCCTTCCCACTGTCGCCAAAGTGCTTGCTCATAAGGGGTCATATGATTGTTGGGTTTTTCTCCGTATGTATTATTGTAGGGTCTACCTTACAATATAAAGCACCTTGAGGCGACTGTTGTTGTGATTTGGCGCTGTGTATATAAAATTGAATTGAATTGAAAGCAGATGTTCGACAGTTGCGATCAGCGCGTTTTTATGGAATAAAATATTCTCTCTTTTCCCCAAAACAACCAAACAGGTTACTGCATGCGGATCACACCACAAACATAACAGTTTCTTCCTAACATCCATCAGCATGTCCGCAGGACAACGGTCTCCCTCACTTACACTGGGGCTTCACTTACTCACCTCTAATAAGAAGTAATCTGTCAGTGAGATGATGTGAGGAAAAAACAAAGGTCTCCAAACTTTTTCCTCCCTGCAGAGGTGCTGATGGGATTCTTGATCATGCTAGGGTCTCTGTTTGTGGTGTGACGAGCATGTGGTGGCTGTAACACAGTAAACTGTCTGGATGTGTTGGTTAGAGAAAGATTATTTTCTTGGATAAAATAGCGCAGCGGAGGAAAAATCAGCCACCTGGATCATCCTGTTTGAGTGCAGCTAGCCAAACAGCGAACAGCCACTTCCTGTTAAAGACGCAGACAGTGAAGTGGACAGTATGTCCTGGTTAACATAAACTCATTGCTCCAACACTAAATTGATCCCCTTACACTCATGTTTAGTTTTAGTGTCCTTATTTTCCTCCGAGTTATCGATCCCGTCACTAGTTAGCCAACATAAACTAATGTTAGTCTATTAGCCGCAACCAACCACATGACGTCACGTCCCGTGCTGACAGAGTTATATCTGAGAGCAGGGCTCCGTGGGGTAACTCAGCCGTTACATGTTCAGTGTTTCATGTCGTCTTTATTTCTGCCATCAGCGCCTGTTCGAAGGCGGGAAGTCTGCATTTTACACGCAGCCGTGAATCATCCTGGAGTGCAGAGAGCTCATCTGAGCAGCCAGTCTGGATTCCCACAGAGAGGTCTGTCAGTGAACCCTGCGGCATCAGCTGACCCACTCACCTCCATCCTCAGATCTGGGTCAACCTCGCGTCAGACCCTGCAGGCCTCCAGGACTGCATCCATCAGCAGGACTCGTTTATTAACGTGAGCCTTCCTGCTCCTGCACAGTGTCGGTCACAGCCTATGGTACAGCAGTGCTTCTGTGCATTGCTCTTACACTCTTATTTTGGTTAAATGTGAGCAGGTAAAAGTGTCTTCAAGGAAACGTGGAGCAACTTTGTTCAAACTGCAGCCCTGAACTTCTCCACGTGACACTCTTCGTGTTTTTAACGGACAGCTCCTTCCAGCAAAGTGTGGTTGTGCTGCGACACCCTCTCACCCTAACCTGTTAGTTTATAAATCACAGACGGATGGAGCCACGCTGACACTGTGAGCCAAAGTAAGATCCAAATAAAATCCCAGAGACTCAGAAAACTCCAGCTCAGACTTTTTGGACGGGCTGTTGGTCAGTTGTCCACACAGCAACTGTTTTATTGGTCAGACAACAGGAACGCTCAACCCAGGCTTTAGAACCTCATTCAGAAATGAGCAGGTGACGTCATGGCGATGACGTCACTCAGTCATACCGTCTATGGGACGGCGTTGGAGCTGCAGGTGGACGTGAGAACGAGCCGTGTGTGAGTTTCTGTTTCCCAGATTTTTGTGGTCTTGATGCTCCTGCGTTGATTTTCTGTAATATTGTGTTAAATTATTTACGTTGAACCTTGAATTTAAGAAGTTAAAGGTTTTTATTCTTCATTTTATTTTAACTGCAGGGTGGATGCTGTGTGTGTGTGTGTGTGTGTGTGTGTGTGTGTGTGTGTGCGCGCGCTGTTAAGGACGCTGCGGTGCTTAACTGAGCGTATGCTGAACCAGGATGTGTGTATAACCAGCACTGGAGGATCTGCCGCTGAAAGCTGATATTCCGCTGGCTCACGGGTTCAGCCTGGCACTGGGTGGACCTCTGTAATTCCATTAATGCTGCCTGGGGGTGAGAGTGTGTGTGGACAGATTGGCCTATAATACAAAGTGGCTTACAAGCCTGGATCCACATACACAGTGCAGGCATTAAGGTTATGGAGCCAGGTGGAGGATTAAAGCCGGCCAGCACGCGAGCATCACCTGAGGTGACTCCGCAACAACGGTTAACTGTTAGCAACATGCTAATGCAGCTTTCCATCAGTGGGCAGTATAAACAAAGAGCTCAGGAGGTAACGCCGGGGGCTCCAAATAACCAGGAAGAGACTGATACCAGCAGCAGACCATTCAAAGCAGTGACTGCTGCTGGTTCTGCTCCTCTTATTAACAAACTATCAGAGTTCAGTCTACAAGAATACCATCACATTTAAAACAAGATGTAATTCTCCTTATAAATGACCACATTTCACTGTCCCCAAGAAAATATAGGACATCGAATACACACACACACTTTTTGACGTGTGTTTGTATGGAAAGCGAGAGCTCAGCAGGCTGACCACTGAACATGTCCAAACCACCACAGCCTCCACTGTGCAGCCAGGACACAAGCAGGAAGTGGGAAGTTGGAAATCCTGGGTCAGAAATTTGAGCTGGAATCCCCCCTCAAACTGGAGTTCTCACTCTAAAGTTCAGAGAAGAATCAGTATCTTCTCAGGCTCCAACATTGTGCCGTGTCTCTCTGCTAACCTGCTGCACATCCTTTCCAGCTCCATCTCTGACTAGTCAGCTGATAGAAGTCCTTTTCTTCTTGCTTCATGTCCAGCCTCACATACAACTCACAGTACGCGTTTCCTTTCCCCTGTTGGAAGGATGAACCACTGTTGTGTATTTGTGATCCACTAACATACTGCAGTGTTTATAAGTGCAAAAAAACAGCTGGTGTAAAGTGCATATTTCTCCGTAGTGACCGGATGTTTTCAGGGGCTCGCTGACTGCACGACTCGGGCCTTACCTTTGCTCCCAGCTGCTCTTCCTGTCCTACAGATTATAAAGAAGGGAAACAAAACCACGGACACGGGTTTCAATAAACGTGTGCAAATATATTTTCATTTCATGTCATACAGACAGTGATAAAAATGTGAATCATTAGCCAGCAAAGTTAACAATTTAACAAACATCAAACCAACCGAAATTTACAAAACGTGTCGCGTGAGCATAAACGTGGAACAGTGCATGGTATACTTGCAGACAGGAAACAGGAAGTTCATCATGCTACGCTTCAACACGTTAACTGCATCGAGAGGTTAATAAAACACAATCAACACATTCTCTTACAGGCCAGAAATATGATGGTAAAAATAAAGATTATTCAGTGAGCAGGTGAATTATTATATACACAATATGACTGAGCACAGCTTCCAGTATATTCAGGAGTGGAAACTGCATAAAGTTTGTATTCATGTTCTGGAAAACAGAAATAAAAGTACAGACATGTCAGTAACTCAGCAAAACATCTAGTATTTCAAAAAGTCATCTGACATTACAAACTTTATGGGAATTTTAAGTATTAAACTAAACAGGTTCAACCTAAACTCTGGCCTAGTTCTCAGCAGTTCTCGGCAATTTTAAATATCTGCTGATATTAATGTGCATTAAGTTTAGTGAGAATCTATCTTAGCAGGCAGGCTTTTACTCGAGGCTAGAGGCAGAATATCACACGAAACCACCATTTATGCACTTTTCTATTATTTTTACACACAAATACTTTTTTTTTTAAGACACGGTTTGGTTAAACTATAATGTTTCACATGCATGAAAAGGTCACTTTCTAGGTTACCGAAACATAATTCCAATTAAAATAAATGTATTTGAAAATCACGCTGTCACCAAAAAAACCCATTTGTGTCGATCAGACGTGACGTGTTCAGAGCCTCAACTGAGATTGGATGACATGAAGAAAACTAAATAGAATCAGACTGTTTATTAGGACAGAGTTCGAAAGCAGGACATGGTCACTGAAATCTAAAAGTTAGAAAAAGATTGTGAATCTCACAGATATTTTTACAGTGATACAAATGTGCTCTGATTAACGCCAATATTTGAATGCACAGTCTGATATGTACGTTAGAGGATTAAAAAGTAGGCACGTCTTTTTTTTTTCTTCTTTGCCAGAATTCTGAGAAAAAGAAGAGTCAGAATTCTAACTTTTTTCTCAGAATTCTGGCAAAGAAGAAAAAAAAAAAAGAGGTGCCAACTTATATATATATTTTTTTACAGTGGCCATAATCCTCTTTCATACTAAAGAACAAAATATAACTGTCCTAACATTTAAAGTTAGGAATGTCTGTTCACAAAGGAGATTTTCTGCGATATTTTCTACATATGTGAATTTTTTTTGTCATTTGTGAAACTGTTGGGAAGCCTAGCTTATATATTAGCTCTTGAGCTAACAGTTAACAGTCCACTCCCTGCTAAAAGGTTGACAGAATATTTACTTTGGTAATTATAGTAAACAAACTCTGGAAATTCTGACTCAGTATGTTAGTACTTTGGTAAACAAACAACTTTCAGTAGAAAAAAATAATATCACTTCGAAGTTAAGGGTTTTTTTTAATCCCGTCTAACATATCAAAAGTTAAGAAATGTTACCATAAAATATAAATCATCATTTAAAAGGCACAAACTAGGGGACTGTGAACTCGTTGCCACGGTATTTCAATAAACAATTTCTAGTAGAGAAAAAAAAGAAACTAGCCTATTATCCTTCAACTAACAGATCACTAGCTAGCAAACACGGCCAGAAAATAAACAAATATTAAATTAAAAAGAATTAACTGCAGTATTCTAAAACTGCTGCTTCAGTATTTTTGCAACTACACAGAAAATTATTTTGAAGTAGAACAGTGCGTCAAACTAAAACTCCCTGCTTCTTCATTCGGTAGTGTGCTACTAGCTAATGAGCACACATTATGTGTATTAACATTTTTCTAGCTAATAGCTCATTAGTAAGCTTTTTAGGTGTGTTGAATATTAATTTAAATATTGTAATAACTTTTGGAACAAAATATTAGCTAGTGCTTGATAGCTAACATTTAAAGTCTTTAATTAGCATAACTTTAGCTTACACTAGCTTTGACTGTAGCACATAGTGAGTGTACTAGCTTTAACTATGCGCACACAAATACATTAACACTTTTGCATTTAAGCTCATGCTAATAAGCTAAGAACTGAAGCTGGTCATTTTATGAATGCATATGTTAAATTCATTTACTCCTTTTTAATCCTAGTTTCATTGAACACATCGTTCTACTTTAATTTCTTTTACTGTAACACACCAGAGCTAGCTGTATAAATAAAGCTGACGATGACGTCTGTAAAGACTTATCTGAGCTTCACTAATCTGTTGGTTAAACAAAGCAAATGTACATAAAGCATTTCTTCACCTACAGAACAACTTCAGTCCTTCTGTTTTGCTCTACATGACCACATCCTGACAGTGTGTCATGGAAAACCTAAATCCATCGCTCACTTTATTAGGTACACCTGTTCAACTGCTCATTAGCTCATATGTCTTATCAGCCAATCACATGGCCATAACCCAGTGCGTAAAGAGGTGATCGAGACGACCTGCTGAAGTTCAAACTGTGCATCGGAATGGGTAAGAAAGGTGATTTGAATGACTTTGAGTGTTGTTGCTGGTCTGAGTGTTTCAGAAACTGCTGATCTGCTGGGGTTTTCCCACCAACCATCTCTGTGTTTACAGGGAACAGTCTGAAAAAGAGGAAATACCCAGTGAGCAGCAGTTCTCTGGGAGAAAATGACCAGACTGCTTTGAGTTGATATGAAGGCAACAATAACTCAAACAGCTGCTTGTTACAAGCTGTGTATGCATAAGAGCACCTCTGAAGCTGGTGGTGTGGTGGTGTGGGGGCATCGCTTAAACCCCACAGCCTACCTAAGTGTCGTTGCTGACCATGTCCAACCCATCTTCTGATGGCTGCTTTCAGCAGGATAACAGCCGTGTCACAAAGCTCAGATCATCTCAGCCTGGTTTCTTGAACATGACGATGAGTTCACTGTACTCAAATACTGAGGGAAACAACTGTTTCAGCCCAAAACCTCATTCCAGTGGATCACCTTTGTGATGTGGTGGAACGGGAGATTCTCATCCTGGATGCGGATGACAAATCTGCAGCAGCTGTGTGATGATGTCATGATGATGTCACGTCAAATGGACCAAAATCTTAGAGGAACGTTTGCAGCACCTTGTTGAATCTGAGACATGAAGAATGAAAACAGGAAAAAGGGTGTCCAACCTGTTACTACAGAGGTGTACCTAATAAAGTGACCAATGAGTGTATTGGTGAGCTTTGGGTGCAGCTTGGTTCCTTGTGTAGTGCTTCAAATGATGCGGGGTCAAACAGGGCTAGACTGGATCAGATTGGGCACAACGCTCCAAGGAGGTACGAGTCATTAACTTTACGACCTTTAATCAACTCTTTAGTCTGATTCGAACATTAAACTTCCACGCTCTGTAGAGGACTGTGGAGTGGGCTGCACCACCGATTCATAAATCAGCTACAAACATTTAAATATTAAAGTAGACTAATTCTGTTTCCTGTGACAAGTTAAAGTTTCCAATACTGAGAGAAACAAAAGCTTCAGCAGTCAGTCAGCTAACAGAATAAAGGCAGTACAAGTCAGAATCACTGGGAGCTGCTCCCCAACAGGCTTCCAGAAGCTGGCCAATCAGAAGAATGTGGGCTTTTAGGGAGGGGGGCCTTAAAGAGACAGGAACAAAATCGGCTCATGTCGATTAGAGGATGATTAATGCGCCAGTTTAAGATGGATATATTTGATTTTCACTGTGTGTCATGTAAAGCAACTCTAGTGGAGTCCAGGAATAAAAAAGTAGATGAAAGTGACAATAATATGATGATGGGTCCCTTTTAGGCCAAACCTTTTGTTCCCTAAAACAGAGTTTCTAAACCTGAAACATTTTTAACCCTCATGTTTTTATGCTTTATAAAGTTATTATAATATGAGGTGATATTTGCTGTGTATCACTGAATTTTCCATGTCCTGTCCACTAAACACCACACGAGGTGATGAAACAGATGCGTGTCCAAATGGAGTAAATAGTGCATCAAATAGGAATACTCATCCATGGGGCCTGCAAGTACAATCGTGTAAAGCGTGTTTGAGATGATGGCATGTTGATCCACTCAGGTTTATGTTTATGTATGAACTCTGACTGAATTACACACAATCTGAAGCGACTAGGAGTTTTACAGCAACTACACTGGGCTCTAACTAACAGACTAATTTATCACTGCTTTTATCACCTCTCAAGTACAACCAAGCTACCACATCCCTGATACCTACCTGCCCAGTTAAAGAAACACAAGGACAATCCACCTGCGACACAGGTGGGGTGAACAAATGGAGGGTGTATTTAGGTCTGGATTGTGGAGGAATTAGTGAAGGGTGTGTGTTCAGGCTAAAACAGGACGATAAGTTGCTCTCTAATCAGACGTCGCCCTGTGTTGTACAGGCTAACCCAGTCTAGCCTTGCCCAGTTTAGTGCAATCTAGAGTCTTTTTTGTGTCCAGTATATCTTCGCCTGGTCAAGTCTAGTTTGTCTAATCTGGTAGAATAATAAAGCCTGAGCCAGTCTGCCCATGAAGTCCAGTCTGCGTACTGGTCTACTGGATCCCAGTCCAGCGCCCTCTGCTCTAAGCAGCCACGCAGTGGTTCTGTCTGCGAGACATGACGTATCCTCTCCTGCAGACGCAGCGGTACGAGCCGTCGGTGTTCACGCAGCGAGCGTTCACGCACGGGAACTCGAGCCTGACGCTGTCCTCACACTCATTTACATCTGCAAACACAAACACACACACACACAATCTGTAATTCAATACTTTTAAGGGAATCCAAAATATAAATGCGACTTATCAAGGCCTGGTCACACACTGAAGGACGACTGCCTGGCAACCGCTGGTTGCTAGGGGAAAATTTGAATTTCCGTTGTTCAGCGGCTGCTGGAAGTCGTGAGGATTTTGGGGTTAGCAGGGGTCGCCTACGGGTCTCTGGGCCTTTGTGAGTGAGGCTTTAATAATTTCTCTTCTGCTTTGCTCTCTCATAGTAATCTGTGCTCTTCTCTGCAGCCTTACCTATGCAGGTCATAGTGGTCATGTCCAGCTCGTATCCTTGGTAACAGTCACAGGTGTAACCCTCTGCAACACGAATGCACCTGCCATTCTCACAGCCGTGGAGTATCCCACAATCCTCAGCTGTGCTCAGGCTGGCGTACGACTCGTAACGCCCTGAGAGATGAGAGAAGGAGAAACCAGGCTTCACCGTGTTGGTAGTTTCAGGTAGTTCACCTGCTGCTCACCTGGGACTGACCCCGTCCACCTCGACCTTTGGCCTCAGCACTGAAGCAGCGCTTTATGTTCGCAGGTTTTTATACTTTGCTTTGTTTTTTAAATAAAAGTTTTGTTTCTGCCGGAGGACTCACTCTCATACAGCCTCCTTGGTAATCCTCCACCTCCTCCACTCCTGTCAGTGAAAGGAGGGAAGGGCGGCCCCGGCCTCCACGCCCTGTCCTCCTCTTCCTCCTCTGTCTCCTCGTAACGACCTCCAGGCAGCGGGGCCAGGCTGAGAGGAGGACCGTCAGGCCTGGACGGTGGAGGAGGCTGGACTCCAAACCCAATCTCAGCGCGTGGGTCCGGAGGAATGCGAAAGGATGGCGGCCTGGACTGGGAGCTGTCAGGAGGTCCGTAGTCTCCTTCAGAGTAGTAACCAGTGCTGTGACACACAAACAGCAGCTTCTGTTAACATAAACGGATCATTTTTAGAACAGAAAGCCCTGAGTTTGGTCTCACCTGTACTCTGGCCTACGATACGTTTCATCTGGCAGGCTGTAGGAGGTGGACGGCCTCCCTCTGAAGCCTGACCTGCTGCCCTCTGCTGGAGAGTAATCGTCATAGTCAGAGCGACCGTAGTCTCTGCCGGGAATCGCAGGGAAGTAGTCCAGTCCATAAGGGGGCAGGTTTGGAGACGCTGAGTTAATGAGGAGGATGGAGAAAGTCAAATTAAACTCGGCTTTAGATTAAAACTCAAAAATAAAACTGAGAAATGTGAACAGTTTTTCGGTACCACTCCCTCGTCTTCGACCTGCTTCTGTTTCTGAGTCCGGATAAGTTGCCGGGAAAAGAGGAGAAGGAGGGAACGAACTGCACATACTGGCATACTCCTCTGTGGGGAGACGGAGGTCAGTTAATCTTTTAAATATGCTAAAGGGTCATCATACCAAATAATGATATTTAAGACATGTAAACTACAGCTGTGACCTCTACTTTGAAATTCATCTTTGGGCTTCCACAGACGCTGACAGCAGGACAAACAGGAAGCAGCACATTTTAAAAAGACTTCGCAGTTCCAAATTCCAATTTAACAACTTAAAAATCTTCTCCTGTAAATATCACAGCGTCGGGGTAATGGCTTCAAAATCTACAACATTGAATACACACGGCCTTGGAGCTTTTGTTGATTTCTGGAGGTAAAAAAACAATAAAACCTCTCAACATATTCCTAACTGCCTTCCTGAGGAGACACCAGATGTTTTTATTGTTTCCAGTGGTTCTTTTGTTTACCTGTGTCAGTGGCAGGACAGAGGGCGCAGCTCATCCCCCAACCCTGCCCGTACAGACAGCAACAGTCTGTGAAGGTGACCTGAGCTCCCAGCAGAGCGCTCTGACACAGCAGGTCTGCCGTCACGTGCTGCCAGCATATGGACAGGTTCTCATCTGGAGAGCATGAACAAGGCAAGTCAACACCAGAGCAGACAAACCAAAGCAAAAATGATGGCAGGTGGGGCTGACATCATGCATTAATATTTTAGTCTTTAACATTTGTCTCTCTGCAGATGATTCAGTGTTGTTCACATCTGGTACCAAATTCAAAACGTCTTTTTCAGGGAGAATTAAACAGGAACACACAGCTCACTCCCTCTTCTAAACTGCAGCGGAGAAGCTAACAACAGCCCCTTAGTATAGCTTAGCTTAGCTTAGTTTCTCTACTTTTGTGTGAGTCTGCATGCTCCATCTGCCTGTCACTGTGCTGCTGGAACACCCAAGTTTCCCTGATGATGGACAATAAAGGATATTTCTATTATTTTTAGGGAGGAGAAGTAGAAGCAGGAAGCTAGGGCTTACCCTCATTGAGGTCAGAGGAGTTGACACAGTTTCGCTGGGTGTCGTCTAGGACCAGAGGAGGCTGACAGCTGCAGTAATACGAACCAACTGTGTTCACACAAATTCCTCCCACACAGCTCTCCTCTTCGCACTCATCATGATCTGACACAAACAAGGAGGGAAAAAAACTTTTTTGACACAGAAATTAAAATCAGTTTGAGCAAATTAAACTGCTGAGCTTCGGTTCGACGTACCAACACACTCCAGCAGCGTGCTGTTGTAAACGTATCCGCTGGAGCAGTAGCAGCTGTATCCCGGGATGTTGTTGACACACACGCCGTTCTTACACACCTCTGGATGGAAACGCTTACACTCATCCACATCTGGCAACACAGGCACAAAAAAAAGGACACATCTGTTCCAAAGACGTTCTCATTCATGTCGGCTGTGTCACTACTACTGCCGCTGTACCTCCCTGCAGCGTTGTGTACGTAGGGATTATTACTGATCCTGTTTTTTAAGTCCAGACTTTCTGAGTGTGAGGGTTTTGAAAACACTCTTATACCTTCTGGGTTACTAATTTCCAACTTTCTGAACACACAGCAAATATCTGAAAACATCTGGAAACGGTATCCGTGCCGACTGAACATTCTCCGACCCAGTAACATCATCAGTCAAGAAGTCAGGAAGTGAAATGCAGTGGGGTCAGGGATAAAGAGGTCTGTCCGTGTTTGTACCTCTGTAGCTGAAGGCTGCTGGTCCCTCAGTAACATATCCATTCCCACTGGGACACAGAGTTAGAAACGCAGCTGCAACACAGAAAGACTTTATCAGAAAATGAACCAAAGCGAAGCTCTGGAGTCCTGATAGGTGGCCTGCATTCACTATAAACACAAGCTTTCCCACCTGTGTATGCTGTAGGGCAGGGGTGGTACTGGCAGCCCAGCCCCCAGCCCTGCCCCAGTGTGCAGCAGCACTCCTGCTGGGTGGTGTTGGTGGCCAGCAGGCTGCAGGTTCCGCGCTCTGCCAGGTTGTAATAACACTCCCTCAGCTCGCCAGGACGAGCCTGAGGAAGGGGCGGCAGCATCGGAGACAGCTCCACCACACTGGCGTGGAAAGAGGAGGAGGAGGTGGTAAAGGATTGGCGGCCACGGACTGCGTCTATTTCAGAAAAAAAAATGAGAAAATGAAAGTTTAGTTAGCAAATTTTGTTTATTTCTGTTTTAAAGCTGGATGTTTTAACAGGGAGACTGACTCACTACAGCCTCAGGTGGCTATTAGGGGAACTGCAGCTTTTGAATTTAGAGGTTGTCAGTAGGGAAAAAGCAAAAGTCCAAGGATCGTTATTCCATCTGCAGCAATTTTTATTTGGCGGTTCCACGGCCCTCCATATGACCCCTCCACAGCAACAACATCAGCAACAACAGATATGACAATCTTAGAAACAGCATGGGGCTGGGATGGAGTTGGGTTGCAAAGTGGCTCGCGTGAGCAGCAGCAGCTACATGGAAGGCTGTGCCATGTAGTCTCATATCGCCCTGTTTACCTAGAGCTGCAGCGTGGACACACCGTCTGGCCGCCGTGTCGTAGCTTTGACCTGCCTGGTCACATTCACACATGAAGGACCCCTCCACGTTCTCGCATCGAGCTGACCCACACACACCCGACAGAGACACACACTCATCCACATCTGAAAGACACATACACAAACGCACCAAGTAATTTTATTTCATTCACATAAAGCTTTTTTTTTTAGATTGTTTTGCAGATTAACCCGTTAAAAGAAGCCCGCGCTCCCGTCGGTTTTAGGTCAAACTTTTAGGTCAGATTACTGTAATTCTTGAACCACTGGTGCAAGTGAAAAATTCCAACGGTTCCTGAAAGCATCAACTCTCTGCTTTTTCAGTGGTACTAGGGTCATTACAATAATCCCAGGCACACATCCAAATTTCGGGAAATAACACAGAAAACAACAGAGTTAACAGCAAATCCAAACAATGTTTGGTTCCCAGGCACGGAGTCAGGGCTGCTGTGACTCCGTGCCTGGGATCACTGCAATGACCCTAATATCACTGAAAAGCGCAGAGTCGCTGCTTTCAGGAACCACTGGAATTCTTTCAATTGAGCAAATGGTTCAGGACTTACAGGGATTACAGTTGTTGAAAAAAAGACCCGTCTGATGCTAGCAACAGGTTAGGCTTTAGAGGGTTAAATATTGTGATGCTGAAAAAAAACATTTGTAGGATCCAAAGGCATGTCTTAAAATGTCTTTTTTAATTTTATTTTTTCAGACCTAAGGACCAAAAGCATTGAATCCTCACACTTGTGCTCTAACACGTACCCACACAGGTCTTTCCATCGGCGGTGGAGGTGAAGCCTTGGTCACAAACGCAGCGGTAAGTTCCAAACAGATTCTGACAGTAGGCGTTGGCTCCGCACACGGTCTTGTTGGCACATTCATTAATATCTGATTGAAGAGGAAACGAGAGGGAAGTCAAGTCCATCCGTCCATCCGTTTTCTACGACTCGTCTGGTCTAAGCAGAGATGGCCAGACCTCCCTCGTCCAGCCGCCTCCATCGTTTGTTCTAGGTGGATGCCGACGCGTCGGTAACGTGCTCAGACTCACCTTCACAGATGCCAGCGTGGTTCACCTGGTAGCCTGGCTCACAGTTAGTGAGGCAGCTATAGGAACCAATGGTGTTCTCACATCGCTGTGACCCGCAAATGGAACCACCGGACAAGACGCATTCATCAACATCTGAAAGAGACCGACAGAGAGAGGTCGTTAGACATCAAGGTTCACAGCTTTGGATTGGAATTTGTGACCTGAAACATCAGTAATAGTTCTGACTCCCCAAGAAACTTTGATTCACATGAGGCCACCACTTCCTATGGAGTACCTCAGGGTTCAGTACTGGGGCCAGTTAATATATATGAGGAAGTATGTGCAGCTCAGTGTACGTTTATAAGACCACTGCTGTTTAGATTACAGACACTGTATGGAGAAGAGCTTTGAGCCACTACACGTTACACCTCGTGCCATGAAGGCTTTGAATACATCGGCCCTATTTTAACTTCTTTCTTTGACTCACAGGAAAACAAAGAACTTATTTTAATATTCTTCTTATATTTGTCACGATTCATTTCTTTACCATTTTATCTGAATCCCTTCTCAGTTTATCTGTTCATCTATTTTTTTGGATGGGCAGGGATGGTACTGGCAGCCATGAGGAGATGGACACACTGGCTGCAGGTTCACGACCCTCCTTTATTGGTCAGGCCTACTTAAACTGGGCTGAATGTGTCACACTTACTTAAAGGTGGAACCCTCCTCCTGAGTTCAAAGTCACTGTTTTAGGAATCCATGTAAACTGACATTAGCGCAAACATGTCTTTAACTATATATGTGTGTGTGTGTGTGTGTGTTTGTACCAAGGCAGGCAGTCCCCTCGGGGTTGGCGGTGAAGCCGATTTGACATTCACACTGAAACGAGCCTTCGGTGTTCACACAGCGACCGTCCGAACACACACCCGCCTTCACACACTCGTCCACGTCTGCACGAAGAGACGAGAAGACAAAACTGAAGGCAGAGAGCCACAAACAGGCAGCAGCCGAAGGCCCGCAGAGCATCTCAGAGAGGGCACGCAGCATGCAGTGATGTCCGTGGGCTCTGCAGGCCGTCGCTGACTGCACGATTTTCACCCAGGCGCAAAACATTTTTGGACCTGACTGTAATATACCCGCCCACGCATCCAACACAACAGCCCCGACATCAGTCCTGCTTTCCTGCGACGGTCATGAGGCAGACATGCGCACAAACCCAAAGAAGGATCCGGATAAACGTTCCCCGTTTGATCGGCGGGACTCACCGAGGCAGGCCGTCCGGTTCTCACTCAGCGTGAATCCCTGCGAGCACACACACGTGTAGGATCCAGGTGTGTTCACACACTCTCCTCTGGAGAAACAGAAATCTCCCTCCAAACACTCGTTAATGTCTGAGGACACACACACGCACACATATTAAAATGATCCATTTAACACACCGTTCTGTACGAGGGCTCGGACTTTCAGAGCCCGTTGCCTGAGCAAACTTACCTTGTCACCACCCACATCTGGTAAAGTTATATCTAACTAGCAGCGAGTGACCTCCACTCACCTCTGCACTGCCTCCCCAGGCCGGAGGTTCGATACCCGGGCGCACAGTCGCACCTGAACGAGCCGCCGGTGTTCACACAGACCCGCTCTGCCTCACACGCCCTGCCGCTCGCACACTCGTCTATGTCTGCAGCAGAGAGAGTGACATCATCATTGATCGGGCTTTCATTTCCTTTGTTTTCTATGAAAACGGATTTCCTCAGAGGCTCCGCCTTCTGCCACTGCGAGCTAGGGATGGACGGATGATGAAACGGTGATGAGTCTAAACAAGATGTTGCTTTCTAAAATGATGAAGGATGGTCGTCAAACAGGATCAGCTCCTCTGTGTGTGTGTGTGTGTGTGTGTGTGTGTGTACCTGTACACACTCCATCCACGCTGTGGTATCCCTGCCGACAGTCCACACACCTGTAGGAGCCTTCAGTGTTCACGCACCGCTGACCGGGACAGGAATTGCCGTCCTCACACTCGTTTATATCTGCACACAGAGTGTGTGTGTGTGTGTGTGTACCTGCACACTGTCTGTTGGTCAGTCTGAATCCTGCTCTACAGGACACACACCTGTACGACCCCACAGAGTTCACACACATCTGCCCGGGACACTGAGATGGTTCTGCACACTCATCCACATCTGAGAACACACACACACACACACACACACAGACACACACAGACACACACACACACACACACAGTTTGTTTGTATGATGTCACTGTAACATTTACATAAATCTAACTATCTGTGAGTTTTTTACTGAAGAATGTGTACCTGTGCAGGTGTTGTTCTGGAGCTTGTAACCATGGTGACAGACACAGCGGTAGCTCCCTGGCGTGTTTTCACAGCGGCCGTTGGAGCAGGGATTCTGATGACACTCGTCAACGTCTGAAGACACCGCAGGGAACGAGTGTTTCATAAAAGAGGGAAAATGTAAACAAACGGGAACGTTATGGAGTTTCAGGTGGAAGGAAAGGAAAGGAAAGGAAAGGAAAGGAAAGGAAGGGGGTTTTGGTTTTTCAGTCACTGACAGCTCAGGATCAATTGTTTTATAAAAAAGAACAAAACAATTATCACCAGAGAGAAACAAGGTTCAAATATACTTTTTTTTTTTATTAAACCCCTTATAGTCCCACACGTGGGTAATTTTGTAGTCCTCTGCATTTAACCCATTGACTCAGCGCCCGGGGAGCAGTGTGTAGAGACGGTGCCTTGCTCAATGTTACCTCAGGGTAGCCGTTCGGTGGATTCGAACCGCCGACCTTCCGATCACGGGGCGACCACTCTACCTACTTAATTACATGTTAGTATCTTTTTTTATATTTTTGGGATACTTTCATTATTTTCAATAGTTTACAAATATTTTCTAATATTTTATTAGATATTTATCTTTTCACATTTTCCTGATATGACTTTTATATGAATATATTTACAGAAATCTTGTCATTTTCACAAATATAAGTAACATATTTACCAATATATATTCAGTTTGGGAATATATGAATATGTGTTTAATTGCTGGATGCTTAAAGACTTTATAATAGTTTATAAATATAATAGTTGAAAGGCAGAAGACACGAATCCCTCGGACGTTGCCACAGGAAGAGCTTTCAGCATAAAAATCTAACATAGCGTCGTCTGCTGTGACGACACCGTCTGATTAAAACAGCAGCTGAAAGAGGTTTTTATAGAGTTTACTTATATTTTTTTATATATTTCACAAATACTGTTTTAAATATTAAGTTAATATTTTTTTCTGATATTTTACAACAATACTGCAAATTTTTAGATCTTTCAGGAGGAGCAGAAATACATATTTCTTAATATTTGTACCTGTTTTTAATAAAAAATGGTATTTTATAATGAAAAAATTTAACTAGATGTTTTTTTATTGAATTAGTTAAATAAAAAAAAATAATTATTAATATATTATAATATATTTGTTTTACCTCTGCAGACGCCGTTGAGCAGTCCGTGTCCCGGTGGGCAGGAAACACAGCGGTACGAGCCCAGAGTGTTCACACACTCCTGACCCGGACACTGCAGAGGGTCTGCACACTCATCCACGTCTAAAATACACACACACACACACACACACACACACCAGTGATGTCATTTATAGCAGATTTATCAGTCAATAATTATATTTGGGTGCCGTCCATCCAAAACAAGCTGTTTTAGACAGCCGATTAAGGCCAGCTGTCTTCTGATTGGCTGATTGGCTCTCTATGACATCATACAAACCCAAGAGTTGAAAAAACTGCTGTAAACTGAGTGTTTAGAGCAGTCTGCACACGTTTAACATGAGAATGCAGCTTTTATGAACCGTGTGAGGCTGTAGCTGTCTGGAAATCCTCTCTAAAATAGAAATGAATTAAGCTGCACCATCGCGGCCCTTTACCTGTGCAGGTGTTGGCAACGAGCCTGTAACCAAGCCGACAGATGCACCTGTAGCTGCCCGCTGTGTTGTCACAGCGACCGTTAACGCAGGGATTCTGTCGGCACTCGTCGATGTCTGAGGAGCCAAACAAACCTTTACTGGCTCTGCGTTTCACAGCTCGACAATTTATTTTACAAACGAATGTTTCTGATTTGTTAATAAAATTTTTAGACATGTTAATATTTTTTCATATATTTGAGTAATATATGTGACTTATATTTTATTATATTTTAATATTTAATATTGTTAAAATGATTTATTCTTATAAAAATCCAAAATTTTATCAGGATATTTCTAAATATGTGTTAGTAGCAGGTTTTCAGTATTTGTCTTTTTTCATGCTTTACTAAACATGTTCTGATTTGTGGCATTTTTTCCAACATTTTAATAAAAAATTTCCAGATTTTTATTTTCTGTCGTAATGTTTTTCATTCATATTTTCCTGTAATATGATTACATAACTCGTATTTATGTTATAACGATAAAAGGTCCAAACTGCAGATGTGAACAGTAAACTGAGTGCTGAAGCGTGTCACGGCTGTCACGGGGTGGAAAAAGAAACACAACAACATTTAAAAAAGACAGGAAGTGGCCGTCACCTTGACAACTGGTCTGCTGGTTGTTGCTTCTGTATCCAGGTGGACACACACATCTGTAGCTTCCAATGCTGTTCACACACTCTCCCACCAAACACACAGCTGGAGACTGCAAACACTCGATCACATCTACACACACACACACACACACACACACACACACATTATCATTAAAAAAATATTTAAAAAAACAACTGAATAAATACAACATTCAGTTACTGTGTGTACATATACACAAAACGTGTTTGAAAACTATCTGCGGAAAAGAAAAAAGGAAAATATTTAACGTAAAATAAAAGAAATCTATAAAAATTATTTGTTGCATTTGTTTATTTATTTTTTTTAAATCTAAACATTGGAAAAATATGACTACAGAAAACATCAGATTACTTTATGTTTATCTGTAAAATAAAAAAGACTGTTACATCACTTACATGGTCGAAATACAGATTTGATTGATCGACTGTGAGATATATACAAATCGTATTGTTACTAACTGTCAGTCAAATATCTGATGAAATGAAATGTTATCAGTAAAGAATGCAAACTTGAAATATTAACAAAGGGCTGAAGTATTTCATATGGTCCATATCTCACCTTGGCAGTGTGTGCGCTGCGAGCTGAGCTGGAAGCCCTGGTCGCACACACAGGTGTGTTTCCCACCTGGCTGATCCACACAGCGGCCGCGGCCACACACACCCGGTCTGCTCTCACACACACGTCGTACTGCTGCGCCACACAGAAACATGGCGGTTAAAGGCTCGTCGCCTCTGCGGCGTTCTATTCATCTACGAGCTACGATGTCCCGCCGAGTGTCTGCAGCTGACCTGAGGTCAGCGCTCTTTTTGATTTTACAAACACATCACTTACAGATCTGATCATTCACATAAACACATCTTTGATGACTTTAAAGGACACAAAATCTTTCATTTTGCACAAAGTAAGACAGTTATATCAAACTGATTCTGCTTTGAACTGACTGAACTTTTTTCTTTTCAAAGGACAAAACAGATGAAGAACGTACTTCCGAGACCCCGGTCCTCTCCGTCCGGTACTCACTCTGAACTCTGGGGGGCGTCGGGCTCACAGCCGGTCTGGCTTCCAGAGGGAGGTCTTCGCTGGGTTGCGACCCACGCTCGGGGCTCTGCGGCTGGGCCGGAGCGGGGAGGGAGTCCCCTCTGGATGGCGGCGGATCAGCCCGATACACTGAAGAGAAACGATCAGCTGCTGAGAGCAGAAACAACAACGACAGGTCGGTTCGTCTTCAGCAGCTCCTTCCTCTCATGACACAATCATCTTCATCAAATCTGATTTCAGCTGGTGATCAAACCAAAGTGCATCAGGTAAAGGTAAAGTAAATAAAACTGCAAAAATAAAAACAGAAGCGGAGCCAGCTCATACCTCACAGTGTTGTATGCTTTTATATGCTGCAGGTTGTAGTAAATCACGTTGTGTTCATGTTTGTGCAAATGTGTGCGAAAAGGCTTCTTTAACATAACCCGACACCTTTTTAGT
>VUQG01019370.1:0-26339 GCA_015106755.1 Etia nguti | reverse complement strand
TCTGCTGAGTGACTGTCTTCTGCTCGTCAAATACATTTCATTGCAATGTTGACCCTGTGCTAACTTGCATATGACAAATAAAGCTGAAAACTGAAACTGTAGCCCGTTAAGTTGTAACGCTTGTATTTTATTTTGAAAATCTGTAGCGGAAACGTGAAGCCTCAGTTCGTCAAACTTACCGTCTCGGCCTGCTGCCCAACTTCCACGCTGCTGGCGGCGGGTGTGGAACACATTGGTCTCATCGTCCCGTCCGAACAAACTCTATACTGTCAACCTAAAAATATTTCCTTTGTTTTGGTGTTCCCGGGTTGAAATTGGATTCGTTTCAACATTCAAAGGTTTGTTTTTGGCCACCAAATCTCATGTTTATTGGTGTTTTTTGAAGTATTTTGTGACTCAGTCTCATGTACATCTCTTGCTTCCGCGCGGCAGAAGGTTCACGTGGAAACTGGGGCTCGTCACTTCTCTTGAAATCCATCAGTTACCGGTATCTGCAGTTAGCTTCAGCTGTAAACACTACAAAAAATGGCAAAGATGGCAACCCTGATTCTGGAGGACGGGACGACGTTCAAAGGCCGCCAATTTGGTGCAAGCGTGTCGATATCCGGAGAAGTTGGTACGTGTTTTAGACTCTTTTAATTCACCCCAGACTCTCAGTTTATTATTGTGCATAATCCACCTGTGTATAATATAACTCAGCGTGGGTTAAACATTTGCTTTGGTAGATTGTGTAATCTGGATGTATGATGTGGTTTTCCCCATTGTGCCGAGACGCTCATGGTTCATAGATGTAAAGCGCCAAATCCTCGTAACGTTTTCCCCTCCGTGCCAAACTCCATTGAAAAACAGTGGAATTCAGTGACGCCATCACAGACATGCGCGTATAGAGCACCTCTACTTTCAGCGCCCACCTGTGTGTATTTTGGCAGACAGATGTGACTAGGAAACTGCTTGCTGTGTCGTAATAGGCATGCCGAATTAAAGATAAGATAATAGTGATTTTGGAACAGGTCAGATTTTAACATTTGATATGCGTGACTGCAGAGACGAGTGACGCAACGTTAAAATGATTTAAAAAAAAAAAAAATTTAGCTAGACTGGACGGAGGACGTGTACCCGAGTGGAATGCGACTGTATTCCAGCCAGGTGTTATAACCCCTTCATAAGTTTATTACAGAAACACAAGTAGTTAGAACACAATAAAATAATCTACTATAGAGATCGAAAAACACATTACATTTTCAATAAACAGTCATCATATGTAGACAGTTAAAGATGCTACATGAGTTCATGTTAAGCAAATGGGATAGAAATACTTGTAATTAATGCACTTTCTAGTCTGAGTGATCACTCGTATTTACAAGAGACTACACATTTATCTGTATTTTCCAACAGCAACGACTGAAAAAGTTGGATATCGTCTCATGAGATACAGCACGTGAGATACGATATAATTGTACTAAATATGAGATGACAAGTCATCCAAGTCCTAATCATAAGAGTTTAATTGTTACTGAAACTGCATCGGGGTGCATTAAAAAGAAAAGAAGAACTCAGTTGGATTCATAGACACTGCCTTATGTTTTTTTTCTTCTCTCAAATATAAAACTATAATTAAGTCTTAATATATCACATTTCTGACCTGTATCTAGTGTAGTGGTTTACACATTCACCTAACAAGTAAAAAAAATTCCTGGGTTAATCCCAAGAAGAAACAAAAAATCCTTTTGGGGTTTGTCATTTGCTGTAAAAATCTGCCCAATGAAAACACATGAAGCTACCTGCTGTGGTTACTGTTTGTGATTAATGGAGCAGCGGAAAGTACCTTTTGGTTCTTGCTAATATGATTATTCTCTGACTCTTTAAACGAAAAAACCTAATTATTATTAACTGTCTGGCAGATTTAAGCTCCCGTAGTTGATATGATGTACTCAAGAATGTTTTGTGTGTTTAGTGTTTCAGACAGGGATGGTGGGATACCCCGAGGCTCTTACTGATCCATCCTACCGCTGCCAGCTGCTGACCCTCACTTACCCTCTGGTTGGCAACTACGGTGTGCCAAAGGATGAAGAGGGAGAGTTTGGGCTGAGCAAGGTAAGCGGTTATTTAAATTCCAGGTCAAAGTTAATTTGCAAACTTAATAACATATTTAAAGTGGAAAAGCGAGTTAGGAATTTTCCTCTGTGGCACAGTTTTATCCAAATGAAAGAAGTCTTAACACTGTTAAAACACACTGTCTTATCTGTTGTTGTCTTGCTCAGTGGTTTGAGTCATACAAGATCCACGCTGCTGCTTTGATTATTGGAGAACTGTCCGAAAGTCCCAGTCACTGGAGTTCAGCCAAGTCACTGGACCAGTGGCTCAAAGAGCAAGGCATTCCTGGATTACAAGGTCAGAAACCCAGAATAAAAATGGGCATAATTTAATTGGAAAATGGCTCAGCATCTGTAATATATATTAATGCATAAAATAATCAGATGCAAACTTTTCAATTTGAATGCTACAAATTGTTTCCATTTTCTTCAGGTGTTGACACCCGCTCCTTGACCAAAAAGATCAGAGAGAAGGGGACCATGTTGGGGAAGCTGATAGTGGACGGGACACCTGAGGAAAGTATTCCCTTCGATAATCCCGACAAGAGGAACCTGGTCCAAGAGGTCTCCATGAAGGTAACCCACCAGCAGTTTTGTTACAGTCCCATCGAAGCTCTGCCAGCTCTCGAGTGCTAATCGAGGGGATTATTTATGTTACTGATAAACTAGAAACTTGGAGATTTGATCTGTGGATCTAATTTTGTGAAGGTTTTTTGTGGCAAGTTTTAAAACATAAGAAAATCTCCAAAATAAAGTTCAAGTTTAGTGCTCGCACTTCAGCTCAAGTAAGAGGTTTTGAAGTAAATAAATTAAAAAGCTAGATTGTATGTAGTTGTCTCAAAACACATTGTTTAACAGGTAGCTTGCTGCTTGTTTTGTGCCTGTCAGATATTTAGATGTTTTCCTGTTTGGTTGTCTCCAGGAGCCAAAAGTGTTCAATCCTAGCGGCAGCTTTCGAATTACAGTGGTGGACTGTGGCATCAAGTACAACCAGATCCGCTGCCTGGCTCAGAGAGGAGCCTGTGTTACTGTCGTACCCTGGGACCACCCGCTGGACACCGCCGGTCAGTAATGTCGTGGATTTTTTTCAGGGGAACTCGTATCACTTTTATCAGTGGTTACATGAATGATTGTATTTCATCTTTTTCCAGATTTTGATGGTTTGTTCGTCAGTAATGGTCCCGGGGATCCCCAGCTCTGCGAGGCCACCGTCAACAACGTGAGGAGGGTGGTCTGTGTGGACCAGCCAAAGCCAGTTTTTGGCATCTGTCTCGGACACCAGCTGCTTTCTCTGGTCATCGGAGCCAAGACCTACAAGATGAAGTGAGTACCTCAAACTCAAAACCTCCATAAACTGAAAGATACATTTGTTAAACTTTGATTCTTAAGTGATTTTAAACTTTTACCAACTTTTACTATCACAAAGTAATGGTGCTCCATTATAAGAAAAAAATATATTCAGTTATTTTGGCCAGTATTGTAAACTTAACACGATTACTCATTTATTTAATTTAACACACCTCTTTCTCTTTGTAATAAATTAGAAACCCTTCCGCAGGCTTGTTAGGCAGTGCTTGCTCTAGTGTTGTTGGCTGGAGCTGAACTAAACGGCAAGTGAGTTAAAAGCACAAGGAAAAAAATATCAATCACGAGCAACAACAAAAAAAAGATCCAGAGTGAAATTTTTGTGAAGGTGGATGGTGTGAAAACATTTTATTTAATTTGTTTAAGTTACCTTTGGTCCATATTTTTACCCCGGCCCCACAGCTGCACTGTTGTGAGAACTGCGCTTCACCGTAGTAACCCTTTGAACTGTGTTTCAAAGATGAATCAGTTGGTTACAAGCTGAATTTCATGACCTTTGGCGAAAGGATGAGCACATGTGAAGGAAGAACTCACTGTATATTCCAGTGTACATGTGGACTCATCTTAGAGTCGTGAAATAGGACATTAAGTTTGGCAGCAAATGCTGTCTCAGTGTCCTCATAGCTCGCAAGCCTTCTTGGCAAGATCATTGCGTCCCTGTCGCTGACATTCCTGACTCATACAAGTGTTAATAACGCCTTCAAACTGCTTCAAAGATTACACAGCACTCATTAGCCAGTCGGTTGAACGCACCTTTTAAAGGTTGAGCTGTAAAAATTTGAGTGAATCTGTAGTGATGCATTCACTGATGTCGGTCTTTTGCTGAGCCCTCGGGTCACTGAGGGCACCCTCTACTCTCTCTAGATACACAAGTTTTCACACTCTCACACTTTCTTTGTGAAATGCAGATTTTTGCTGTTCTCAGCAGTCTGGCCTCTCCCTTATGATCACTGGAGGGTTGGATTGAGCGTCGTTGTTATGAAAAAGGCTGAATAAACACGTCTGCCAAATTCTGTAGCCATATCTATTAGGGGAGACTTCGCTGATGGCAGCTTTATCAGGCTGAGTCTGAAGGTCAGAGTGGGCAGCATGTGTTTCTCCTGTGTCCTGCTGGAATGTGGCTGGCATCCCATCAGTAGATTACAGGTTGTTCATGCAGATTTTTTCTGAAAGACTACAAGTGTAAAACAAGTGGTCCTAAAATGTGCTTTGTCTGTACCTGGATGAACAATCTAAAGCCCCATTTGGATCTAGCTGGACTATATTGGTGCTTAAATTCAAGTTAGGATGAAGTCCTTTTAGAAGTCTTTCCACTCACTCAGAATCACTGGTCACTTAATTAATGGTGCAATCCAGAGTAGTGGGGCAGCACAGTGGCGTGGTTGTCCCGAGTTCAGCTCCACTATCTGCCCTTCCTGTTTAGAGTTTGCATGTTCCGGGTGATTCTAAAACGCCCATAGGTGTGAATGGTTGTCTGTCTCTATGTGGTAGCCCTGCGACAGACTGCCCTATAGTAGCTGGCATAGGCTCCAGCCCCCCTGCAACCCTGATAAGGATGAACAGAAGAGGATGGATGGAGTGTGCTTGCAAACTTTGAGGGAGAGGCGGGACAGCCACCGTCTTTGGCATTTTCCCATAGATTTCTTTTCAGGAATCATTGAATTCCATGCTTTCCTTATAGTGTCTCTGGTTTGGGTTTGACTTTTTTAAAATGAATTTTTGTTTTTATGAAAAAATTGTCGTGCACCATGTAAGGTTGGGCGATTGGATGAATTTATCGATTATAGTGATGATAGCCTGAGCCTTTCACCGATCGTTTTTACAAGAGCGATTTATTTATTTGCCCGTCAGTAAATTTGCTAATAATGTTGGTTGAAGCTAAGAGAAGCAGTCAACAGATACAAATACAGCGATTCATTTACTCAAACTCATAACAGAAAGAAAGAAAAGCAGTAGTCTATGTTCAGAAAAAAACAAAAACATTTTATTTAAAAAAACAAAACCCCACAGTGATGTGGAGGGAAATGAAGAGAAACTGGCTTCTTTTTTCCACTATAACCGTGTTTACAGGCCGTTCCAGTGTTTATCTGTCTTACACACTCAACCAAACAACAAATACAAAATTAAACAAAAAGAATGTTAAAATCAAAATGTATCTTCCAGCGAACATTAAAAAAAAAATCTTTGACGGAAAGTTAAGTCTTTTGTGCGATTTAGCGCATCTCAAATAAATAAATGAATAATCCAAAAAGTAGCTTTATTAATACTGAAACAAACAAGAAAAGAAAGTAAAATATTCCCTCCAAACAAAACGTATAAACTCTAAACGCGCAAATTAGTCCATGCATGATTACAATGCTCCGCCCATCAAAAAGTCACCTGCGCAAATATATCGCCTATCGTCATTTATTGGAGTGACGAATGTTGGTTGGAAAAATTTTACATATCGCCCAACCTTAGCGTGATGTTACTATGGAACATTTTTTACGTTAAAATTAAAATGATTTTCAACAATTTGATTTCTGGCGATTGATACAACAAGAAATAAACAAGACTAATGCTGATTGCCTCTGCCAGTGAAGTCACCGGATCCAGAAAGATGTCTGGATGTGGATTAATTTATGATATTTTCTCATAAAAATCAAAGCCCCAAGTCTAGGAAAAACTTGACGACTTTTTCGAGTAATCCTGCTAACTAACAGTAAACCTGAACCAACTGTATAACCTCTTTGGCCAAATTAATTAAATCCTCTACTATAATAATGCCTCATTAGAGGGCACCTTGGTTAAGCTAACTGTATAATTACAGATTTTGTTAACTGTGGAAAATGTATTTTTTTAATCAGTGTGTTATTTTGTCTTGTTTCTCAGGTATGGTAACCGTGGACACAACCAGCCGTGCATCCATAATGGGACAGAACGCTGCTTCATCACCAGTCAGAATCACGGCTTCGCTGTCGACCCTGACACTTTACCCAAAGACTGGGGCGTGCTCTTCACTAATGCTAACGACCACACCAACGAGGGCATCGTACACAACACAAAGCCTCTGTTCAGGTAACAGTCTGTGAGAGATGGAGGCCAGTGGTGATTCACTCTAGAAGTGACTGGCTCTGGTGGCTTTATTGCCTCTGAACCGGTCGGAAAAAACACGATTATATCATTTGTGATCCCTTTCATCCAGTGTTCAGTTCCACCCGGAGCACATGGCTGGTCCTACAGATCTGGTCGGCCTGTTTGATGTCTTCATAGAAACGGTGAAAGACTATAAAGAGGGCAACACGGGAAAATCTGGTAACAAGAGCTTTAAGTATTATTTTTATTCCTATTTGATTCTAATTTTGTATCATCTTAAATGTTGTGGTGCATATTCATTTATTACTAAATTACTTTTGTAGTTTTCAGTAGTAATTGGTATTTAATAGTAGTAATGTAGCTATGGCTGTGAAGAAGAGAAACCTTTGTAAATCTGGCTTGTGTAATGACTAATTAGTAGCAATTTGTGTGTGATATTTTTTTCCAGTGAAGCAGCGCCTGATGGACCGCCTCACTTTCACTGGTTCCCCAAAGGCTGGAGAGCATGTCAGACCCAAAAAAGTCCTCATCCTAGGCTCAGGTGGACTGTCCATCGGCCAGGCTGGAGAGTTTGATTACTCCGGCTCGCAGGTCTGTGAAACAGGAGCTTTTTGATAAAACTGAATTTATTTATTTATTTTGTAAAGCGGTGGGTTAATTCAGGATTTAAAGAAGAACACTTGACCGCAGAGGACTTTTTTTTTGTGCTCCTGCTGATGTTCCTCTGCTCTGTTTTCCAGGCTATTAAAGCTCTGAAGGAAGAGAATATCCAGACTGTGTTGATCAATCCCAACATTGCCACTGTCCAGACCTCCAAAGATCTGGCTGACAAAGTCTACTTTCTGCCAATTACAGCAGAGTACGTCACTCAGGTATGGATTCTCTCTGTTGCAACTGTGACTGATAAAAGAAGAGAAACTGTGGACACAGTGAAATTTTTTTGTTTGTTTGTTTTTTCTAATCGCGGTCAGTACTGACCCCAGATTTCGTTTGTCTAAAAGACTGTGGGGTCTCTGATTAATCAAAACCCACCAAAGAACACAGAGCATTTCTGCATAGATGTGCTTGTAGCTTTGGTGACTGCTGAAGAAGGTAGTTCGCCCTTCTTTTGTGTCTGTATTGTAGGAAACGGGACCACAGTAGGTTGTAGGACAGCCTTTATTTTTATTTATTTACTGTAGATAAGAGAAACTTTTACATGGTACATCACATTGTTTGGTTGAACACTTGAATCCAGACAAAACATGAGCTTGGTGTTAGAGCCCTCCTGGGTGCTTTCCCAGTGTGAAATCCAGAGAGCTGTTTTTCCAAAAACATCTCATTTTCATGTGTTGTGAGTGCTTCGTGTCATTCTATCTTGTTGTTACAGGTGATAAAAAATGAGCGTCCGGACGGCGTCCTGCTGACTTTTGGAGGTCAGACTGCTCTGAACTGCGGTGTAGAGCTGACCAAGCTGGGCGTCCTGGAGAAGTATAAAGTGCAGGTTCTGGGAACTCCTGTTTCCTCCATTGAGATGACCGAAGACAGGAAAATTTTTGTGGAGAAAATGGAAGAGATCAATGAGCATGTAGCTCCCAGTGAAGCAGCTCTGTCAGTGGAACAGGTGAGGAGACATTTTCACTTATAAAATAATAGTTGCTGGTTTGTTTTTTGTCCCAGGGAAGTCTAAATCTGATTAACTCTCCTGTAGGCGGTGGCGGCTGCTGAGCGTCTTGGCTATCCCGTCTTGGTCCGTTCAGCGTTTGCTCTCGGAGGCCTCGGCTCCGGTTTTGCCAACAACAGAGAGGAGCTGACCTCTCTGGTAACGTCAGCATTCGCTCACACCTCTCAGGTACTGGTGGACAAATCCCTGAAAGGCTGGAAGGAGATTGAGTACGAGGTGGTCCGGGATGCCTATGACAACTGTGTGACTGTGAGTAAAAAGAGACCAGAGAGCAAACATTTATACTAACTAAAAAAAACTAAGGGGGATTTAAAATGACTGTTGTTTCCTCTTGTTTAGGTGTGTAATATGGAGAACATCGACCCCCTAGGTATCCACACTGGGGAATCCATTGTAGTGGCTCCCAGTCAGACGCTTAACGACCGCGAGTACAACATGCTGAGAAACACGGCCATCAAAGTCATCAGACATCTTGGCATTGTGGGAGAGTGTAACATCCAGTACGCTCTTAACCCCGAATCTGAACAGGTAAGTATATATGTGAAGACCTGGGTGATGAAAAGCACAAATAGGTTCACCTTTAAAGTGGATCTGTTATGCGTTTCCTTATTTTAAAGCCAGTGAAATGTAGCAATGAATAGTACAGAAAGTGTAGGTATATCAAAATAAAGAGTGCAGTAATGTTTAGCGCTATAATGTGGAGTTTAGCAGGGTGGTATCCTCAGGAAGGAAACTTCCTGTGCCTGCTAGTATAGGAGGCTCCTTTATTGTTTGCCAGATGGAAGGAGGTGAGAAAGTGCACAATTAGGGTGAGATACATCCTTATGCATCCTAATGCATTTTGCTCTGCCAAGGCAGGCTTTTTGATACATGTTCTCAAAGGCTTGTTTAGAGAAAAATTAAGTCATGCACCAATCAAATCTGAAGAAATGGCTTAAATTTACTATTTTCGCCCCAAAATAAGGTTGTAAAAAGCCTTTCCTCTGTAAATTCTAGTTCAATAAGTTTGAAAGGAAAATTGTTTTAGGTATCAATGTTACCTTGGTGACCAAATTCATTTCATACAAACCAGGAATAGATTTGTATGAATAGGCTTTGTGTATTAGAACAGGCCATTAAACAGATCTTGTGTGCATGGGGAGCTGTTATTCCTGTTCCTGGTCTAATTCCCGTAATGTCTGTGATTGAATTGGATCTTCCTTGTATAATGTGTTGCAGTACTACATCATTGAGGTGAATGCCCGCCTGTCACGGAGCTCTGCCCTGGCCAGTAAAGCGACTGGTTATCCTCTGGCCTATGTAGCAGCTAAACTTGGTCTGGGGATCCCGCTGCCACTGCTCAAGTACGTCTCTCAGCTTAAGGATGGCAGATTATGAGCTATCAGGGGTTTCTCTGCTTGTAAGGAATTATGAAATCCACCGAAGACGTTCTGGCCTTCCGTTAAACTGAACTTTTTTTTTTAAAGTGGGGTTTAATGTATTCGTGCTTAAAATGTAGTTTTGTATATTAAACGACCAAAAAACAATTGTGATGCATAGACGCCTGTAAAGTCAGGCAGCACAGACTCTTTGCCTTAAATGCATGTGGACCTGTTGTGCTTACCTGCATAGTCACCCCCACAGTGTCACACGGAGCCAGGAAACATCTAGCTAGTAAATCATTACACTTGAAGAGATCTGATCATTGAAATTCAATCATTTTTGAGCATAAATGTGTTCACAATTTTTCATCAGCAAAGAAATTTGGAAATGTTGGTGACAAGATATTATTCATCACCTGCACAGCTGGCAGCTTGGTTAATTTGAAGTTCTTGTTTTGACAGCAAAACAATAACTGCTTCGAGAAGTTGCAGCATTTTTCACATTTTACTAATAAAAGGTATTTTTTTCCTTTGTAGTTTTGGCTTAAATGTCTTAACTGTAAAGCACTTTTAAATTTGGTGATTCACCCGTGAACAACATTTGCACTGCGCCTGTATTTTTGTCTAGAAACTCGGTCACAAACTCGACGACGGCAAACTTTGAGCCGAGTTTGGACTACTGTGTGGTGAAGGTGCCTCGCTGGGATCTCAGCAAGTTCCTCAGGGTTTCCACCAAGATAGGCAGCTCCATGAAGAGTGTTGGTAAGAGGCAAAAACGAGCTGGGAACAAAAAAATGTAGTAACAACTTTGAAATAGGTAGTAGATTTAGTACTGTTAGTATTTTTAAAATGTTTGGGAATACAATGTTTGGTCTCAGTAAAGCTAACAATAAATTCAGATTGTCATTTTTTGCATCTACTATGTTTTTTTCCTTTCTTTGTTCTTATTTCTTTATTTTTTCTGCACTGCTATCAAAGCAGATTTCTCCATGAGGGCATTAAAGTTTTACTCTACTGCTTTATTTCACAGAGTTTGATCATAAAGTTAATCTTTACCAGTACAGACAGAGAATACAGTAAGTCAGGTGCTTATTATGGATATTGTGCAGAGTGCTTGAACCTTTTCCTCAACAGGTGAGGTGATGGCTATTGGTCGTAGCTTTGAAGAAGCCTTCCAGAAAGCTCTGAGGATGGTGGATGAGAACTGTGTTGGCTTTGACCACACCATCAAGCCTGTCTCTGAAAAGGTAACCTCCCCCATCATACATGCAGATTCCTAAATGAAACTGGCCACGCACCGTTTGAACTAAATGTCATATATTTCTTCTCTACTTCAACTCGGTTTCACCGTTTTTTCAAAAATGGCATTGCAAAAAAATACTTTGGCCCAAATCCTACATTTAGTGTTGGAAATTTGACAACATTATAAGGTACTCATATTCTTCTTTTTCCTGTCATTTAGTGTTTTGCATATTTTTTTTTATGCATCTGAAATGTCTGCAGGCTTACAAAGCTGAAGTCCAGGTTAAATGGTTGTACTGGTTATACAAAAAATGCCTTGCTGCTGCACGGCCTGTTCACTGCACAGTATAAGCAAATACTTTATCCAAACTTGACAGTTTTTTAACCATTTTCAGCCATCCATGCAATGATTTGCTTTATATTTGGTCAGAACACACCATTAGCGCGCTACCCTGATAGGTAACCACCTTGCTTTTGCTATGCAATGCCTTAGGCTTTTAAGGATGAGTGATGGTGTAGCACATTAAAGCATGTAAATCTGTTTTACTAGACCTCTATTAGGATGGTGACCCTATAAATGACTGTGATAAGGACATTTTTAAAAGGTCAAAACTGTGTTATTCTATCTTAACTGGACCAGTAGATGGTGCCAGTTCTCCCCTGAGCTATCTACTATTGTAATGCTTCCTGCTTCTGGGTTTTTTGAGGAATGTTTCATTGCATACTGTTAATCATGCTCTGCCACTGTGTATGTGGCTGATTTATTTTTATTTATTTATTTATTTTTTGTGAGAAAATAAGCCCAAATATCTGAGCTGATGCTCATGGCTGGCAAATAACTAGCAGCACGTCACTTCACAGTTAATATGTTATGCTCCCTCTGCTTACCAGGAGTTGCAGACTCCTACAGATAAGCGTATCTTTGTGCTGGCGGCAGCGTTCAAAGCTGGCTACACTGTGGAAAAGCTGTATGAGCTCACCAAAATCGACCGCTGGTTCCTGCACAAGATGAAGAACATCGCCGACCACGAGCTGCTGCTGGAGACCTACAATCAGGTAAGGCTGATAAGACATAATATGAAAAAACTAAGAGCTGTTTAAAATGGATTAAAATGGTGGATTAATTTTCTTCCACCCAGGATGAGAGCACCATGCCTCCAGAGGTGATGCTTAAGGCCAAGCAGCTGGGCTTCTCAGACAAGCAGATAGCACTGGCTGTACAGAGGTGGGTAGGAAAGGAAATGATCATTTTGTCTTATTTTAACTTAATGTTAACTTTCTCTTTGATTAGTGTATTATCAGTATGAAATTATACTTTACATAAAGTGTTATTAAACAATCCAAACTTCCTTGGTTTGCCCTCTATCACTAAATCCACGTTTCCCTCTCACAGCACAGAGCTGGCCGTCAGAAAGCTGCGTCACGATTGGTCCATCCTGCCAGTGGTGAAGCAGATTGACACAGTGGCAGCTGAATGGCCGGCTTACACAAACTACCTGTACCTGACCTACCACGGCACAGAGAACGATCTGAGCTTCGACGATCAGCACGTCATGGTGATCGGCTCGGGCGTGTACCGCATCGGCAGCAGCGTGGAGTTTGATTGGTGCGCTGTTGGGTGCATCACAGAGCTCAGGAAGGTAAGGCCTACATGAGATTTTCATACTGGAGACTCTCTTTATGACTGAGTTAATCTTTTACCTCACTGAAATTGAACCCAGGTAGCAGGAAGGACTGCCTCCATGTTCAGTTCATCTCTTTATTTCCTTTACTAAACTACTTTCTTTCCCTTGAGAGGATTAATTTACTTATTTATGAAAAAACATACAAATTTAGATTTTTTTTTGGTCATTTATTGTGTTGCTTATTGCATGTATTATTACGCCCCAGAGCCAATAATCCAAATGTTACTAAATAAGCATCAAACCATTTGCAGATGGGCTATAAGACCATCATGGTGAACTACAACCCCGAGACAGTCAGCACAGACTACGACATGTGTGACCGCCTCTACTTCGATGAGATCTCCTTTGAGGTAAGTTTTAACTCATACTGGAAACTGTGATTGTGCTGAATGTGACTTGATTCAAGTGCCACATTTTGGGTGAAAGTAGCCTCTGGGCTCTTTGTTGCATGTCATCCCCTCAAACTTTCTAACGCTCTAGCTGTAGTAAAGGCATTAAAGACCAGAATTAAATCAGTAAAATAAGACTATCATAGCTGTATCCTTCCTTTATGTTTCAATCAAAGTGGAAGAACGATCCTACACAGGCGGCAGATGAGTCAGTCACATTTCTAAGTATCTTCCTCAAGCTCCAGAATGTTTATTGTTATGTTTATCATTTTACTTCATTTTCATAGTCTCTGCAATTTAAATTATTTCCTTTCAGGCATTAAGATAATTAACAGGGATTTTACAAGCTAATTAGCACCCTGTGGTTATATCATGTCTACTTCATTGGCTGAAACCTGAAACCTATCTTTTCCACATTTGTTATTGATTTCCTTGTACAAGTATTAATCCTGCGTAATCTGCAGTGTTTCGTGGTTAGAGATGAGTATTTCTGTGCATCTTTCAGGTGGTGATGGACATCTATGAAAGGGAAAACCCAGAGGGAGTGATCCTCTCTATGGGAGGCCAGCTTCCAAACAACATTGCAATGTCGTTGCACCGCCAGCAGTGCAACATCTTGGGGACTTCGCCCGAGTTCATCGACAACGCTGAGAACCGGTTCAAGTTCTCCCGAATGCTGGACACCATCGGCATCAGCCAGCCGCAGTGGAAGGAGCTCTCAGACACTGAGGTACAGCAGACTGGCGATAAGCTAGTTTTATGTCACTGATGTCTCGGTCCGTAAAGATAAAGATGTTTAATCCTCGAATGTTGCATTAATATGCTAGTAAATTATATTTACTGTTATTTACTATTGTACATATAACACTAAGAAAAACAGTTGTAAAGCCAGCGTCCAATGATGTTTACATTTCTTTTCGCTCTAGTCTGCTGTGAAGTTTTGCGAGACGGTCGGTTATCCCTGCCTCGTTCGTCCCTCGTACGTTCTGAGCGGAGCGGCCATGAATGTCGCCTACAGTGACGGCGACCTCGAGAAATACCTGAGTAACGCTGTAGCAGTGTCCAAGGAACACCCTGTGGTCATCTCTAAATTCATTCAGGAGGCTAAGGTAATTAAAGACACGATAATTACAGCAGAATTATTGCCAAATACGATCAAGTTGAGTTGAGGCTGTACTGTTTATAAATTTCACAGGAGATAGACGTGGACGCTGTCGCATGTGACGGTGTAGTGATGGGCATTGCGATTTCTGAACACGTGGAGAACGCTGGAGTTCACTCTGGTGACGCCACCTTGGTGACACCGCCTCAGGACCTCAATCAGAAAACCATAGAGAGGATCATGCAGATCGTTCACGCCATCGGTCAGGAGCTGCAAGTCACCGGGCCATTTAACCTGCAGTTAATTGCAAAGGTAAGAAGTACATGGAAATACTGTTAAATACTGTTACTGAGGACATTAATTTAAATAGTTACCCAATGCTGATACTTTATGTAGCTTTCTTACAGTATTTCCCAGGGAGACTAATCTTCTTCTTCTGGCTTTTAAGGCTGAACAGGGAGTTGTGGTATAAAAACTCCTTAATTGATGATGTTTTCATGTATTCCTTAAAATGTAATAGTTTTGTAAAGTTGACACAGTTGCTCAAATTAGCCAAGCATAATCAACCTTTTTAATCCCCAACCTGCTGCCAGAAATGTCCACCTATAAAAACACATATCCCTAAATGTTGGCTGGACCTCTTCAGATCTATGACGCCTAAATAAAAAACCTCAGTTTATATGGAGAAAAATTATTTGGGAGAATTTTGAAAATGAATAAGTCTTCCAGTACAGAGTGAAATTTGACAGTGAAAATATTGCATGCACTTAATAAAAACATTTAAATGTTTGGGGGTTATTTTCTGGTGTAACAGAAATATACAAGTGCTACATGGATTTTTTAAAATTTCAATATTAGGTGACCTCTTCTGTAACATTCTCATGCTCCTGAACCTTTTAAAAAGGCTGCTGGGTTCATTTAAAAAACAAAAAAACTATGCATTAGAGCGAGTACCAATGACACCAGGAAAGCAAAGATTAATGCAGTGTTAGTTTTTGAGAGAAGCTGAGCTTGGTGTCAGACTTTCATATAAGGGTTATGCCATCTTCCTGCAGAGCAAGCAAACTAACAAGCTACCTCCATGAAAAATAGGAGTAAATGTGATGCTTTTGCTGTAGAACTTGGAAAACGAGCTACATGTATAATGTTTCTTCACTTTAACAGCCACCACAAATGGCATTGTTTGTCAGGTACTTAAAGGTGTTTTACATTGTAAAGTACAGACCCTGAAAGTCCTGATTAAGTTATGAAAATTAAGCTGTGTGAATAATGCAGACAAAGGACAGCTATATCTTTTATCGACACTGCTCAGAACATTCATTCACCGCTGGGATGGTGCTGTGTTTTTTCCCAGGATGACCAGCTCAAAGTGATCGAGTGCAACGTCCGAGTTTCTCGCTCCTTCCCCTTTGTGTCCAAGACGCTGGGAGTGGACTTAGTGGCTCTGGCTACCCAGTTCATTATGGGAGAGGACGTGGAGCCAGTGGGGCTGATGAAAGGGAAAGGGATTGTGGGAGTCAAGGTAAGTAGTGTGAAAGCAATCTTAAATATTTCCCTTCATGTTAAATCACTTCTGTCTTTTTCATCTCACTGACCATCACGGATTCCTTCGAACCAAATGTCCTCCAGGTCCCTCAGTTTTCTTTCTCTCGGCTGGCCGGAGCTGATGTGGTGCTCGGGGTGGAGATGACCAGCACTGGAGAAGTAGCCTGTTTTGGGGAGAACCGGTACGAGGCTTACCTCAAAGCCATGCTCTCCACAGGCTTCAAGATCCCCAAGAAGAACATCCTGCTCTCCATCGGCAGCTATAAGGTACTTTCAGGTTTTGACCGACAAAAACGCAACAGATAGGGATCCAGATGTGAACAGTGAGTTCAGCTCATAAGTGATGGTAGTACGAATGATGCATTTTAGTGGCACATTAAAGTCTAGTCACAACTGTGGGTTGTGTTTGCCAGATGTTTTTGTGGCTGCTCAGTCACATGGGAATAAAGAGCAGATTTTATGCATCTGCTACATGATGGTGTTTGTCTGATGATAAAATATTTTCACTTCTAACCAGAAAATGAACAATTTCAAGCAACGAACCTTGATTATTTGTTTTTGCAGCGGATGTTCTTCACCATACAGTCCTCATAATTCCACCACATTCAGCTAATAACTGTAAATATTATCACCATGAGACCAGATGCAGTTAAGCTGGATCAAAACCATCTCAGTAACATAAATAGACTAATAAATCATCTAACCACATTTTTTCTGCAGTGTTGAAATATTATGGTCTGTTCCCACTGAATATAGAAAATATAAAAACTATATTAAGTCAAAAATTGTCAAAATCAAGGATTATTCCTCTGAAAGTGGGGTAGACTGTTGCTGAGTTTAATAAAACAGTGAACAGTAACTTCTGTTACATGGTATGACATACATTGAATCTAAAGGTCAACCAGCCCTGACTGACAACTCAAAGGATATGAGGCCATGAAAGTATTAAAAGGCGGGTTTTGTAGGCCGGGGCCTTTCTGCATGGAGTTTTCCTGTTTCCCCCAGTGGCTGGTTGGGTTCTTGTCAGGTGCTTCAGCTTCCTCCCACCATCCAAAGATATGAATGTTGGGTTAAAAAAACAGCAAATGGAACTGTATGAAAAGGCCATCAATGTCAGATTAAATCAGCTGAAATTAAAACTCTCTGTCAACCACAATAGATTTAAGAAGTTTAAAAGTGATCTGATTTTAAAGAGAGTCTACAGATTGTTCCGCTTGTGTGAAGCATAGTAAACGAAATCGATTTTTCCAGTTTTTAGTACTGATGTTATGATTTTATTGTTTAACCAAACTATTTGCATTGATTTGTGTTTGCAGAACAAGAGTGAGCTGCTGCCCACCGTGCAGGCACTGGAGTCTATGGGATATGACCTGTATGCCAGTATGGGCACGGCTGACTTCTACACAGAACATGGAGTCAAGGTAATTCTTTTAACACAGGCTTCATTTTTTGGAGCAACAAAACTTTATTTAAATCCAAATCGGCTTATTTTGCAGTGGCATATCTAAATAGGTTTGTGACTGACTCATGAATATGATCACGTTCATGCATTTGTTTTTAAATGCTTTAATCCTGATAACCCTTTACATCTTTATCATTCCTCTTGAATTATAATTACACATTAAACAAAAGATCCCAATTGAGCAGCACTTTTACATGGATACAATGTAACTGTAAAAATGTTTTATTTTGCTAAGGGTTTAGAAAAACAGCATAAATTTAAATTTATTTAGAAATCTCATTGTTCAAGTTGTTTAAGATATTGTCTTTAAGTTTTTTTTGTCTCGTTGTACAGGTGACTGCAGTCGATTGGCCGTTTGAGGAGTACGACAGCGATGAATGTGCCACCAAAGAGAAGCAGCGTAGCATCATGAACTACCTGGAGGAGAACCACTTCGACCTTGTCATTAACCTCTCCATGAGGAACAGCGGAGGTCGAAGGCTCTCCTCCTTTGTCACCAAAGGCTACAGGACGAGGCGTATGGCTATCGACTACTCTGTCCCGCTCATCATCGATATCAAGTGCACCAAGCTCTTTGTTCAGGTACGTTATCTGTTTTTTGGGGGGGTTTGCTTGTTTTTTGTTTTGTTAGGATTTTTTTTGTGTGTCCATGGTTCTATGGGAACATGAATAATAAAGGGTGACTCGTTTACAGGCTCTTCGTCAGATTGGAAGGACTCCACCAGTGAAAACTCATATTGACAGCATGGCATCCCAGACACTCGTCCGTCTGCCCGGTGAGTGGTCGTAAACAGCAAAAGCAAAACTAAATTTATTGTAGGAATTTTGAAGAGCTCTGATTGTTTTGGATAAGACAGAAATAAATGAATAAAAACCCCTTTTGAATCCTTTTCAGAGCTCTTCCCTCTGACTGTGGCCGCAGGTCCAAGTTGTCAGCTTTGATGTTTGTTTCTGAAACACGAATTCTTGAGTCTTTAAAGCAAAGTTGTTCAAAAACTGAGTTCCTTTATACAGTAAATACTTCATCTTACTAAAAGCTGTACTAATTAGTTGCACTAATAGTACAGATTTTCAGGGTTTTTTCAGTTTTTGTCTACATATTTGAACTCAAACTATGTAGACAAACTAGTACGAAGATATTGGGTGAAGTATTTTGGTTTTTGATTATTGATCACAGGTCTGATCGATGTCCATGTTCACCTACGGGAGCCTGGCGCCAGCCATAAGGAGGACTTCTCCTCAGGTACAGCAGCTGCTCTGGCAGGAGGAGTGACCCTGGTGTGTGCGATGCCCAACACTTCCCCCGCCATCATTGATGCTAATAATCTGGCTCTGGTGCAGAAGGTAAACCCACGTTTTTAACATGTATTACTATTAGTTTTTTAATCTATAGGCTGCTCCTGTTTGTTAATGCAAAAATGTTAAGATTTTTGTTGGCAGTGAACAGAATGGACAAGATTAGAAATGAGTACTTCAGTATTCAGTCAAATTTTTAAGCGATATGACATTGACTCCTGTTATGTTGTGCCACCAGCTAGCCAAAGCAGGCAGCCGCTGTGACTACGCCCTGTACGTGGGCGCTGCCACGGACAATGCTGCTCTCTTGCCGCCCATCGCCAGCCAGACCGCTGGTCTGAAGATGTACCTGAATGACACGTACTCCACCCTCAAGATGGACAACGTCTCGCTGTGGATGGAGGTAGGCTGAATCAACGGCTGGATTGTAAGTGTTGCTGGAAGGTCATTAGAGATGCTTCAGCCTAACCATGCGGATCTGTTTAAAGCACTTTGAGAAATGGCCCAAGCAGATGCCCATCGTGGCTCACGCTGAGAAGCAGACGGTGGCGGCGATCCTCATGGTGGCCCAGCTGTACCAGCGGCCAGTCCACATCTGCCACGTGGCCAAGAAAGAGGAGGTAAATAGTCTTTTCTTATTGTTGTTAATTTTATGTAACTTTTACTTTATTAAACAATTTTTTTTTGCTTATTGAGGTATTTTACTTTTAATTAGTCTGTTTTTATTATCGATTGCTTCGGCTGTTAAAGTGCATCTTATCTTAATTTTGTAGATTCTTTCCTACAGTTTTCTACTTTTTAATGGTTTTCAGATCCTGATAATCCGAGCTGCGAAGCAGAAGGGCATCCAGGTCACATGCGAGGTCGCCCCTCACCACCTCTTCCTGTGCGAGGATAATGTGGCACAGATCGGCGACGGTCGAGCGCAGGTTCGACCCATGCTGGGAACACGCGAGGACATGGAGGCACTCTGGGAAAATCTGGACATTATCGACTGCTTTGCTACAGACCACGGTTAGAGAGCATTCGTTTTCTGTCACCAATCATGCAGACCGACTTGTCTTCGACCTTCCTGAACTGGTTTTTGTGTTTTGTTTTGCTAGCTCCTCACTCTGTAGACGAGAAGAACAGTGAGCGCCCTCCTCCTGGTTACCCCGGTCTGGAAACCATGCTGCCTCTGCTGCTCACCGCCGTCAGTGATGGACGTCTGACTCTGGATGATATTATCAGACGTCTTTATGACAATCCACGCAGGATCTTCAACCTGCCCGTTCAGGAAAACACCTACGTGGAGGTACACAGACAAACACACACAATTAAAAGGGAATTCATTTTAAGGAGACATTATTTTTATGCAGTAATTAGCAGCTTATCCATACTCTTATGAAATATGTTCCTAATTATTTATCAATTACGTGTCTTTCAGGTGGACCTGGAGCAGGAGTGGGTTATTCCTCAGGCCATGCAGTTCACTAAGTCAAAGTGGACTCCTTTCGAAGGTATGAAGGTGAAAGGTAAAGTCCGCCGCGTGGTCCTGCGAGGAGAGGTGGCCTACATCGACGGCCAGGTCAGTATTCATGTATTTTGCTTTTGAAGAAGAAAACAAAGAGAATAAATATAGTTGATCTAATAAAGTACGCGTCCCGCCTCCTTCAGGTGCTCGTGCCTCCAGGTTACGGTGAGGATGTGAAGACTTGGCCCACTTCCTCCATCCATCCTCCAGAACCTGTCAAAGAAACTCCAATGGTAATACAAGTGAATGCGGTAATAATGCTGCTGACTTATATAGCCTTTCATGCTTTATGTTGTAAGATAAAGACCCTACAATAATATTACATCACATTGGTGTTTTGGCCATGGCCATGATTATTTTTAGAGCCAAAAGTGACCAGATTTAACAGGAGAGTGAAGTTATCTGCCAACACTAACACACTTTTTTAGCAGCCGTAGCCATGAAGGAAGTGTGCAGCACACAGCAGCAGATATCTGCTAGTTGATGCTAAGTAACGGTAACTGAAAGAAAACACTAGAATTTCATTCAACAAATCGAATAAAAAAAACTTCTTAGATGTAATTCGTTTAAAATGCTGTAAAAGGCACAGCAAACACAATTGAGAGGTCCAGTTCAGTGATTAAAGTTGGTGTTCCTACCATGCCTGAAAAGTCAGGTAGGAGGCATGCAGGTATCAACTTGTTCCTTTTTGAAATGTGGAGGAATAGCAGCTCCTCACTTTATTTCTAAGGGAGAGGCCTTAGACGCCACCGTTTGGAGGAAGCTCTTTTCCGCTGCTTATATCCCTGGTCTTCTTTCTCATGAGCGTAGATGACATCTAAAAAGTTTGGTGAACGCACAGCTAACAGAGTTTAATTACAAACGTAAGACAAAAACATTTGTACTTCAAATTGTTTTGAGTGTTTATCGAACTCCTACTCTGTGTAAGTATTATTTCATGTGTTTTGTGTACATTAATTCTGCTCTGTCAGACTCCTGAGCGTCGGCGTCCAACTCCACCACGTGATGGAGTGCGGACCCGAGCTGCGAGCCCACGACGCATTGGTGGAGAAAGCCGCTACCTGCTGCCGCCCCGCATCCACCGTGCTTCTGATCCTGGACTGCCACCAGGTATTACAGCTCCCATAATGCTTTGGAACAGCAGTTTTTTGTTTTACTGCTACTGTTTCTCCCAGTATTTCTATCAGAGTTTCTACCAGTGTATTATAAGCCTGTCAGCCTGCCAGCCTGCCTGGCCTTTGTACCGGGGATTTTTAAAGCTTTCTTTAGGCAAAAGGTATCAATAAGTTAAAAAGGGTGGTTGAAAAATGAAGCAGATGTTATCATTTCACATGTTCAGCTGATATGTCAGTTAATCAAGTATGGCAAAACAGTTCATTGCCGTATAAAAACAAGGTTAATTAAAGTTGTTTGATGTTCTCCTGCTGATTCTAAGTGAAACACCTTTGCTGTATTCCAGTCATTGATACACTGTGACTCTTATCCCCACAGAGATGGTTATGCTCCCACCAGCCGCTGCTGTTGACGGTTACAGCCATCCTCCCCCACTGTCCAGGCTGCTGTCCCCACAGTCTGGGTCAGGACAGGTGCCTCCTGGTCAGGTGTCACACCTGCAGATGTCTCCTCTGCTTCACCCACTGGTGGGCCAGCACATCTTGTCTGTCAGACAGTTCAGCAAGGAGCAGGTACACCGAAGAAGATGACACACTCTCTGGAAATGCTGACAGGCATAAACAAGATCTCGGGTCTGAAAAAATCTTATTTTTGTGTCTTTTGTTTGTTTCAGATCTCACACCTGTTCAATGTTGCTCACACTTTGCGTTTGATGGTTCAGAAGGAACGAAGCCTGGAAATTCTTAAGGTATCTCCTAAACGTGCTTCATGTTACTGTACTATTCACTAATTTCAGTTATATTCTGTTACAATGGTGGGTGTTCATATCAAACATGACCAAAGTTATAGAATGATGAGGTACCTTAAAGTAATCCCTCATTCCTCATGCCTTCCTGTTCAGGGTAAAGTAATGGCCTCCATGTTCTATGAGGTCAGCACTCGCACCAGCAGTTCCTTCGCAGCGGCCATGCAGCGTTTGGGCGGCTCCGTCGTCCATTTCAGCGAAGCCACTTCCTCCTCGCAGAAGGGAGAATCGCTGGCGGACTCTGTCCAGACCATGAGCGGCTACGCTGACGTCCTCGTGCTGCGGCACCCAACACCTGGAGCTGTAGAGGTGGATTTAGATGGATAGATTTTTTTTTACTAAAACTTTTCTTTACGTAACAGAAAATAAACACTAATCGGTCATAAAAGTAACTGCAGCAGCATCCTATAATTTTGCTTATGCTTTTGAGGCTTGTTTAGTTGTGAAGATGAGTTTTTAATATTTTATGCACGTGACTCCTCCTTCTCCTCAGAGCGCGTCCCGCCATTGCCGTAAGCCGGTGATCAATGCTGGCGATGGTGTCGGGGAGCATCCCACTCAGGCCCTGTTGGACGTCTTCACCATCAGAGAGGAGCTCGGAACGGTCAACGGCATGACGGTGAGCGACATGATTCATTTTTAATTTAATCTTCAGCCAGAATAAAACTTAACATGAAAACATGTTTAAACTCTGGTGTCTGTCAGATAACGATGGTTGGAGATCTGAAACATGGCCGCACAGTTCATTCCCTCGCCAAACTGCTGACCCAGTACCGCATCACCCTGCGCTACGTGGCTCCCAAAAACCTCCACATGCCAGCAGAGATCATCAGCTACGTGGCCTCAAAGGGCATCAAACAGGTGAGGACTAAACATGGTTACACAGCAAAGAGCAGTGTTCACAAAAATATACTAAAAACTGCTAATTTAAAAAAAAAAAAAAAAAAATGTTGGCTTGCAGGAGGAGTTTGACAGCATTGAGGAGGCTCTGCCTGAGACCGACGTCCTCTACATGACGAGGATCCAGAAGGAGAGGTTTGCATCTGAGGAGGAGTACAAAGCCGTAAGTTTCATTTCACTGACGGGTTTTATTTCGTGGCACAGATACTGACATATACTCACAGCACATCAGTAGTTAGCCCTGCTGCTTCCTGCCTCATGCTGGCCCGGTAGTCGTTTTTGAAATCTTTCAGTTGGTCTCATGGTGAAATTTTGCGTGTGAACAGTAGTACTTTTTCTACCCTGGAGATGGAGGCGCTGGAGGCTGCAGAACAGCCAGTGGTGGTGAAACTGGAGTTTATCTGCATTTGGAGTTCATCTTTAGTGGAAAGCAGCTTGTTTGTTCAGTTATTCATCACAAAGTTCTTTTCGAATGAAATATTTCTAGAGGCAAAACTATTAAATAGAATTATCTTAAGAAAACAACAGGATATGCTGCAAAAGAAGGCGTTCCCTCGCCCCTCCTCTGCTAATGTAAGCATGTGGGGAAATGTGGAAATGGAGCCCATTAGCTTTCACTGCTAATGGGCTTTCACAGGTGCAGACATAACCAATCGGCTCAGGTCTCATGTGAATGGATGATCCCGGAGTATTTGTTGTAAAATAAGATTAGAGTATTTTTTTTATCTTTAACCCTGACTCTGTTGTTTCTCTCAGTGTTTTGGTCAGTTCGTCCTCACTCCTCACATCATGACTGGAGCCAAACAGAAGATGGTAGTGATGCACCCGCTGCCCAGAGTCAATGAAATCAGGTGAGACACGCTCAGTTAAATATCTGACAACAATATCACTTCATAACAGTAATTTTCTAAAAGTTTCTGCTGTGTTGTTTAAATGTTTTAACTAACTTTGAAATTAAAAGAGGACAGAACTGTTTCTACTGTAGCTGTTGTTGGGGTGTTTTACTGTATCAGTTTTCTCAGTTGGGATCGCCTCAACCTTGTATAGATTTACACCTATCAAAAAAAAAACCATACTTCATTATTTAAAAGCTGGCTGTTCTCCTCACACTGATTCTCCATAGATATCTTTGTTTTTGTTCTGTTGCCAGGTCACTTTTCAGCTGTGAAAAGTTCCCACTGAAATGCTACATGTGCCACATTTCTAGTAAATGTGCGGGCCGTCATTTGGTCTGCTTAGTGTAGTATATCATCTTCAGCTGGCTTTTGTCTGGCTAACAGCTGAAGCCTTATGAGATTACTGTTCTATATATGGTTTGAACGTTAAGTCCTTTGTGCGCTGATCATCTATCAGGAAATTGATCCACACACTGAATTTTATTTTGTAGTCCATTTTAAACACGCCTTACATTATTTGCTATTTTCTTGATTAAGTGGACTAATGATCAGTTTCTCTTTCTTATTTCTTTCTCAGTGTGGAGGTGGACACTGACCCGAGGGCGGCATATTTCCGTCAGGCGGAGAACGGCATGTACATCCGAATGGCCCTGCTGGCCACCGTACTGGGCCGATAACTCCATATGCTGCTTCTTTGTCCTACAAACTGTCAGAGAAACAAAAATTGTTAGACACAGTATCTTTTCTGAAATCTATACACTTCTCATTTCCTGCCCCCAAGGGGGTGCAAGTAGGTTTAAATACTAGATTTATGGAGTCAAAGTTTATAAAATGCTGCTGTAACACAGAACTTTTTTTTTCTCCAGTCACACAGATGTTTACTTGTTTTGTTTCCTGCTTTATTTTAAGATGCCTTTATTTTTACATGTCTTAAAACCATTAACATAATTAACATATAGAACCAGAATCTGTCTTGTTTGAAATGGTTAAGAGATGATCAGTGTTTGTGCGTCGATGAGCCAAATCAAGGAGCAAAGGGAAGAAATAGGAAGTGGGTGTTACTATCAATATATATTTTTTTATATATATTTTTGGTATCTGAGTAAAATTTGCAGCTGCTGCATCTGATTAATCATGTTTAAAGGGACAAATGAGGATGTCAAAGGGGATAAATCCTGAATGTGCACATTTTTACATGTTCAGACCAATATACTGGACCAGCTTCATCAGATGTTTGTTTGGGTTGGCACAGTGCTCTGAAAACCAGCGGTTGTGGTTCACACCTCGAGGTTTTTCAAAAGAAAATTTCTAACAAAATACAGAGAAAAAAATATTTCTACCACACCTAAGGATCCGATTTTTTTTTTTTTATGAACAAAAGCAAAACTCGGTGTTTCTAATTTATTTTAAGTTTACCTGAAAACTTTAATCATTCAAGCTCTACATGGGTATAATGGTACGATGCCATACGACTTATCGCAAACGTTTGTATCATGATTTCAGTGTGTTTCAGAGTTGTGACACCCTTGGTTGTATGAAATGGTTGTTTCCTGTTCCCTTTTTTTCAAATGTGTTGCATTAGCTGAAAGTTGAAACGCACAAATATCCTCAGAGCACAGTCTTTGATGATTTTTGGGTAATCTCCATAACTGTCAGTAATTTCTTACACTGCTAGCGTTGACGTAAACTTTTTTTTTTTGTAATCAAAATCCAAACGGATGTTTGTAAAGTGTTGAATGACTTCTGTGTAATGTGGAGAAATAAAAAATTAAAAAAGACTTTGTGATTGATTTCATTTAATACCCACTATAAATTATTTCAGAATTTTTAGTAACATAAGTCATTTAATGGCTTGTTTGAATCTTGTCGTTGTAGTTAGGGATGATTGGTTGTTAGCTCTATCATCCTGACTCAGTACTGGCAAAGGACATGTCTAAATTGGCCACTTTATTGAGAACAAATTTCTCACTATATAAATTATTTTAATACTACAAAGCTTATTTAACAGCTCAAGGATCCACAAAGGTTTACGGCTTCAGTATTTTATAGTTAAAGTAATGGAAATTTAAAAATTAACCATTGATTTGACAATGAGTTTTGCAACTAAACTGATCTAGCTTCGTTCAGGCTGGCTGTGTGGTGTCGTGGAAATTTTTAATAAACTGCAAACACCTGGCGAGTGTCTTTTTGAAGTGGGTTTGATTACATATTGCAATATGGAGAGGAACGCTCCGGTCAAACGCCAAAGAGGTCTCTAACACTGGCTGCTCCCCTAAACTCTTACATATACACACAGACAAAAACATTCCACAACACATCATGTGAGTCTATACCTTCAGTTCAGCTCATCCTTGAAAACTGTTAGGGTACCTGGGTCGTTGACCCAGTGGTTTCAGTTTTGTACCTCTTTATTTGTGTTCTTATCTTAGTTTATTTTTGTGCAGGTTTTGGTTTCTGTTTTGCATTTCTATTTTTTCCCAAGTTCTTCTTGGTGTGTGATTATGTGGTTCTCAAGTTTTGGTTTCCTTACTCCCTCTATTCTGTGTCCAGTCAGTGTCTGTGTCTGCCCTGGTCCCACGTCTCTGTTCCCTCTGTTGCAGTGCCTGCTTGTGAGTCTGTGTCTGTAAGTTCAGTCTGTGTTTCCTGTTTTACTTTGAAAGTCCGTGTCTCATGTTAATGTGTCTGGTTTTGCTTCCTTTGTCTTGTTAGGCCTGATTTGCCCCAGCTGTGTTTCCCTCCTGTTTCCCATTCCCTGATTGCTCCCTCTGTGTATTTAAGCCCTGTGTTTCTCTGTGTCCGTGTCATGATCTACCCTCATATATGCTGTGTGTTCT
>VUQG01019369.1:0-12425 GCA_015106755.1 Etia nguti | reverse complement strand
TAACTATATGCTTTACCAAAAAGGAAAGTTTGAAGCCTAATCTTAAAAGTAGAGATAGTGTCTGTCTCCTGAATCCAAACTGGAAGCCGGTTCCACAGAAGAGGGGCCCAAGATAACCTCAAGACGATAGATAACAAGTAAATGTGGTGTTTGAGTTTTCCAGCTAGTGGAGAATCCTAAGCATCAGGCTATTAAATGAATTAAAACTCTGTCTGCTGGGTCTTTGGGTGATTAACAGCCTGGAGTGGCAGATTGCTGAAACACCTCACCCCCCATCCCCTCAACCTGTACTTCGAGAATTCTGAAAATTAGTCTAACCTAACAATCCACATTGGTCACATATTGTTCTTTTCTTGTGATTTTTTTTTTTGTTTACATCATTTTTTGCTGATTTTTTATTTGTTTTGTTGGTCTGGGAGCTGACACAGTCTCTAAGGGGATGGGATTTTGGGAGGAGAAGTTGTAGAGAGACGTGTAAGACTGCCCCTCTGCATTGTAATCCTAACTCTGGATATTTGGGGGGGTTTATTAAATTTGGCCAGATTTCTAGAAGTGAGAGCTGCTCCATCCAAAGTTAATGGTAAATGAACTGGTTCTTATATAGCACAGCAATCAAAGTCACTTTACACAACTTGCCTCATTCACAGAATTACTTTTTTCTATACTCCTTTTATTTAAGTGCTTCTACCTAACATTCACACATATTATTATACTTCGATGGCAGCATTGGCGAGCAACTTGGGGTTAGTATCTTGCTCAAGGATATTTGGCATGCAGACTGGAGCAGACAGGGAATCAACCAGCCAGCAGTTTTAAATTTCCCTCGCCTGCTCTGGCTCCTGGACTAACTTCCTGAATTAACTATGGTTGCTGGTGTCTCTAGCTTCATGTCTCAAAACAGAATCACCAATTACCAGAGTTTGTTTCTCAGCAGGTGTGTTGTTGAGTGGGGAAAAACGATTAGACACTTGGACAGGTTGGTGGTGTACCAGGGGCTTCTGTTTAGGCATTCTCTTTACACTTCCTCCTTACAGTCACCCAGCCACACTGGCATTGACACTGCAAGGCTCACAATGGTAACAGAGGTACTCAACATTTACAAGAATGGCATTTGCACAAATTTAAGGGTGCATAATATATGATGTAGTATCACATGCACCACTTCAACCTGTACAATGAGATGACAAACACGTCAGCTGACTGACTACTTCTACAATACATATACTGTGGTTCAAAATACAGGGATTTGATTGGACTTTTAGGGCACCTAAATTTAAATTTAAATTTTAAAGATAAATGCCAGAAATTTTCACTCATCTTTGAAACCATCAAAATGAATCTGAAAGAAAAAGAAAAAGTTCAGTACTCCCATATATGAGCACACATAATAAAATACTTTACATTGCAAAAAGGAAGTAGAAACCATTTCTTAATGGCATATAGTTTAAAATAAAGCATGTGGAATACTTTTTAAACATGAAATTCACAGTCACATACATGAATAAAATGTCATTTTTATTTAACTTTCACACTGGATTGATATTTTTGTTTTTGTACCACAAAAACAAAAATATCAGTAGTTGTCCTTTTAAAAAGTTCCCAGATGGTACTAAAATTATACTTCAGAAAGTATTTTAGTTAAAATCACTGTAGACCAAAACTGGTGCTGAGAAAAACAATCCTGTTTAACATTGTGTTTATGACAGTGTTTTGTTTTTCATAAAAAGAAGGCCTGTGGGGCGTCCTCTCTCTTCAGACATGAGGTAACAAACCATGCAGCAAGTTAATCAGGATTTCTTCTTGGGTCATTTCACCTCAAATCAGCAGATTATTTTTGTAAAATTGTCATTTTCTAAATGACAATCTCCAATCTGCAGTCTTTGATTTCCATAAAAATTATATAGCCCAAAGTTTGAACATATATAATGATTGTCTGAATTTTTTGCTTCATATGTCAAATAACTGTTAACATATATATATTGTTTGTTTGTTATTTTTGTCACCTTTTTTTGGATATTTTTTTCTTTTGCACAATGAAATCATTACAGTCAAATATTATAAACGTTATAGTCAAACCAAAGGCAAAACTAGCACGCCTTTAGTACAAGTTCTGCACAAGTCCTGACTTCATCTCAATGGAATTCTTCCCATTTTTTCCCCAGACTCTTGACTATGAAACCCAAGCGTCCTATACTTTCAAGGTGGAAGCATTTAATGCACAGCTAGATCTCCGTTTCCTCCATCTGGGGCCCTTCAAGGACTCTGTGACAGTCAAAATTAACGTACTGGATGTGGATGAGCCTCCTGTCTTCACCACGCCTTACTATTCTTTGGATGTGTATGAGGACACTCCTCCAGGAACCATCATTGGCTCAGTGACCGCTTCTGACCTGGATGCTAGTAGCAGTGCTGTCAGGTGTAAAGCTCTTCACTGATCTGTGGAACTATGTCAACAGATTGTCAAATGTTTATTTTTTTAAGTATTGTTAACAGTATTATTCATTTCCTGGAAGGTTGGAAATTGTAGGGATGGACTTGGTAAATGCAATGTGAATCTGTTGTTCTAACTCCAGTCCTGAAGAGCTACCGTCCTGCAGCTTTTAGATGCATCCCTACTCCAACACAGCTGAAGCAAATGGTTGGATTACCTCTTCAGCATGCCATCAAGTTTGGCAAAGGCCTGATAACAAGCCATTCATTTGATTCAGGTGTGTCGGAACAAGGATGCATCTAAAAGCTGCAGGACGGTAGCTCTCGAGGACTGGGATTGGGCACCCCTGTTCTAGATCATAGTTTGAATGGGATACCTGATCAGAATGTAAATTCAAATCAGTTCACCAAGTAACAGTTTAACCAATTAAGAGAGTTAATTTGTTGAATAATAAAATATGATTCCATATAAAAAGCACTTAAAGAACTCTGAATTAAAACTATGGATGAATTCCACAACCGCAAACTGATAGATCACTGCAGATGTTTAACTTTCAGGGAAAAAAGCCTTTTAAAACAAGTCAGTAATATTTTTTAATTTTTTTTGTTTTTAAATTTGACTGATGATTTTATACATGCAATTAGTTTTTATGTCTGGTTGACCAAATTAAATATCTATAAAAATATTAAATTAAATTAAAGTCTATGGACTGCTCTGACGTGTGCAGGTATTCTCTGGAGTGGCAGACTGGATCTGACAGCTTTTTTGACATTGAGACCGTAGAAGGAACCATATCTACTAATGAATACTTGGACAGAGAGACAGCTGTTCAGCACAATATCACTGTGGTGGCAACCAAACTTAGTAAGTATTCCACACCAATAACCACACACAACCACCAACAGCACAGTTTGTGTGTCAGACGCTGTACAGACACTTCTGCATTCAACTAGCTGTGCAAACAGGTCAACAGTCATCTCATAACCATCTCATAACTGCCACCAACTAAACAAATGTTAGAGTTAGTAATTCCAACAAAAATGTTATCAATGGGAGAAAACTCTTATAAGAAAAGTTTTCTTATCAGGGGACACAATATTCACCAAGACTGCATTTTCTTATATGGAACAATGGGGTTGTGGCAGTATTTAGATTGCACTGTGAGTACCCAGGTGTCAATTTAGAATGAGGGATTTCATAAAATATACAGCGTGCTACATACCCAATTGAAAGGTCTTCTTTTTAATGAGTTCAGTGTTAATTTTGTGTTCCCATATAACAAAATTAATTTACTTTTAAGATCTCACAAACATAAAAAACATGAATCCTTCCTTGTTACATTTTTCAAAGCTTGTGCTTAGCACTGCTGCCCACAGCACTAAGGTCCTAGATTTCTTACTGGAGTCAGTTTTTCTATTGACCGAGTGTAGCGTATAGCCTGCTAGCTTGACTGCCCTTTCCAGAATGCTGATATTTAGCCAGAACACAGCAGTTACTTATAGCTCTTCGTGTGCCAAATGCTCAGTCTAAGCTTAATTATTTTGTTCATGAGCGACCTTGTATTTGCACGAAAAGTACTGGGGAGAGGAGTCTTGTATGATGTAGCTCTTGGGCTACCACAATTGCTCACTTACCCCACTTCTGCTTCTAGCGCCGTCTACATGGCCTCTTCACAGGGTGAGGGTCCACACTAGTCCTGGTGGCCATAAAATCTCATGCAGCAAAAACAAAAACAACAACAAAAAGCACAGACAATTACAAGAGCATAGAGCTGCGTCCATGCACACAAGCTTCTAAAACAGAGAAACAGCACTTAAGAAATATTTTGCCTTGGCCCTGCAAATTGAACTACAGTGCAGATAAACCAGAGTGAATAGAGCAACAGAGTCCCCCCTTTATATTAGTACACCCAGTAAGCAGAGGCTAAATTGTTAGTGATGATGATACAAGTACTCTTGTTTTGGGCGATTTGAGCACTTAACATTTGGTGTTTTGTACATGTTATATAGTTGTCTTCACTGTATAAGAATGAAGTATTACATGTGATAAGTGACAAGAAACAAATGCAGTCAGTGTGAACAAAACAGAACACTATCCTCTCACGATTCACACTTTACATACAGTGGTGCGGAAAAAGTGTTCCTGATTTTCTCTTTTTTGTGTATTTTTGTATATATTAAATGTCTCAGATCATCAAACAAATGTAAATATTAGACAAAGATGAAACAAGTAATCACAAAACGCAGCTTCTAAATGAAAGTGTTTATTATTAAGGGGAAAAAAAATCAAAACCAGCATTGCCCTGTGTGTGAAAAAGTGATTGGCCCCTAAACCTAAACTGACTGGGCCACTCTTAGCAGCAACAACTGCACTTAAGCATTTGCAATTACTGGTAATGAGTATTTTACAGCACTGTGGAGAAATTCTTGCCCACTCATCTTTGTAGAATTTTTGTAATTCAGCCACATTGGAGGGTATTTGAACATGAACCACTGTAAGGTCATGCCACAGCATCTCAATTGGATTCAGGTCAGAAGAGTGACTAGGCCACTCCAAAGTCTTTATTTTGTTTTTCTTAAGTCATTCAGAGGTGGACTTCTTTGTGTTTTAGATTATTGTCCTCCTGCAGAACCCAAGTGCTATTCAGGTTGAGGTCATGAACTATACATGGCTGTACATTCTCCTTCAGGGTGTTTTGGTAGACAACAGAATTCATGGTTCCATTTACCACGGCAAGTCTTCCAAGTCATGAGGCAGCAAAACAGCCCCAGACCATTAAACTACCACCACCATATTTTACAGTTGGTATAATGTTCCTTTTCGGAAATGCTGTGTTTCTTTTACACCAGATATAATAGGACACACACCCTTCAAAAAGTTAAACTTTTGTCTAATCAGTCGACAGATATTTTTTTCCAAAAAGTCTTTGAGATCAGCAAGATGCTTTCTGGCAAAACTGAGACAAGCCTTTATGTTCCTTTTGCTCAGCTGTGTCTTTTGTCTTTGAACTCTGCAATGCAGGCCATTTTTCCCAGTCTCTTTCTTATGGTGAAGTCATGAACACTGACCTTAACTGAGGAGGCTAGTGAGGCCTGCAGTTCTGTAGATGTTGTTCTGGGGTCTTTTGTGACCTCTTGAATGAGTCGTCACTGTGCTCTTGGGGTAATTTTGGTCTGCCAGTTACTCCTTGAAAGGTTCACCACTGTTCCATGTTTTCACTATATATGGATAATGGCTGTCACTGTGGTTCGCTGGAGTCCCACAGCTTTAGAAATGGCTTTTTAACTTTTTCCAGACTGAGAGATCTCAATTGCTTTGTTTCTCATTTGTTCCTGAATTTCCTTGGATCACGTCATGATGTCTGGGTTTTGAGGATCTTTTGGTCTGCTCCACTTTGTCAGGCCGGTCCTATTTAAATGATTTCTAGATTGAGAACAAATGTGGCATTAATCAAGCCTAACTGTGGCTAGAGAAACTGAACTCAGCTTTCCAACGACCTGATTCACTTTTTTTACACAGGGCTATGTAGGTTTGGATTTTTTGTGTAATATTTAAATTAGTTCAGTGATCGGAAATATTTAAGTGTGACAAACATACAAAAAATAGAATTATTAGAATTAAGAATTAATAAACAATTACTTAATCCTTTCTTGAAATGGTGAAATTGGTAGAGGCAGCCAGTTAGAACACTGTTAGTCTGAAGAGGCCTTATAAGAGAAAGAGGTGAAACTACTTGTTTCTAACAGAGATTTAACCGAGGTTGTGCAGAAGCCCTGCACAAAATAAAGGACAAATATTTTAAATTTTGATTCATGGCAAAATATAGTATTACCTCCGCACACTGTCACGCTTATCATTATTGCTAAAGAGGTCCATCTTTAAACCAAAGACACTTACAGCACTACTTGGTAAAATGATAATCCTTTTGATAACAAAGATAGCTGTCCATAAGTAAGTTCTCTTTTGGAAATATTAATTACTGTATTAGATGGCAGTGTCTGTAAGGTGAATATCCAGAATGCCTCTCTTCAATGATAAGTCAATGGCACAAAATCGTAATGATGCTGCATCATGTTTCATATCATTAAAGTGGGCTGCTACTCGATAATCTTTATCAAATCGGTGAATGGCTTTTTTATGTTTGCTTAATGTCTGTTTCAATTTCCCTGTGGTTTTGCATGTAGATGCAACATTTTGATTCATGCAAAGTTACTTGATTAGAGTTGAGTAAAAAATGTGGAGCTGGAAATAAAGAAATGTTTGCAGGACACACCCACAATTTTTACATAATGTATCCTTTGCAGGTGACCTACTCAAAAATCAGAGTCAAGCTAATGGTAGTTTGAACCCTTTCTTCTGCACTGAATGCTCACAGGATGTGCGGGTCACACAGGCTTTTGATATGTTGGATGAATATATTTGGCTGTCACACTAATTATACACAACTTCATGCTGACCCTTACAGATAATCCTTCGCTGTCTGCCGAAGTGTTAGTGAAGGTCAACGTCTTAGATGTGAATGAGTTCCCTCCTCAGCTCACTGCTCCTTCAGATACATTTGTCTGTGAAAACTCCAGAGCTGGACAGGTAAAATGAACTTAGGAACTACAGCACATACAAAGATACTCATCACAGGTATTTATTAAATACACTAACTGGGCAGTAGTCAAGGATTTCCATAGCTCAGCCATGGAAATGCTTGACATGAAGCTCCTGGTGTACAGTGTTTGTGCTGATGTTAGTGTAAGAGGAGGTTTGGAACTGAGCACTGGCTTCAGCACTCAGCAATCTTGTCCTGTAACTATGTGATGACAACTAAATTGTTTTCACTCAACTGAGAATATTTCAGTTTCTTTGGGGTAGTGTGAGGTTGTCATCCACAGTAGGTGTGCACTGCATCAGCACAGAAACTAAACCCGTGTGGTGCTGACCCACAGACTGCAGAAGGATTGTCGGAAAGAATAGCAGTTCTTGAAACCGGACATTTTCAATTCACAAGTTGTTCTGCGTTTTTCTTGAGTATGTTTAGCACATAATCTTCCTGTTTGCTGCCTGACAAGGTGATCCAGACAGTCAGCGCTGTTGACGAGGACCATCCGCCTATGGGCCAGAGGTTCTTCTTCAAGTCCTCCAAGGAGCTCCGAAACAGAAACTTTGCTGTTAGAGATTATGGAAGTAAGTCAAAAAGTAACAGCTACTAAAGCATAACTAAAGCTTTTGTGTTGTGTGGGAGATGCACATGCGTCTCTGAGATCAACCATATGCAGACCTGACCTGCAGAGTTTTTCCTATTCGTAGCGCTCTTTGTATCAGTAACATGTTTATAGGTGTGGAGAGTCTTCAGTCAGATATGGCTAACTCTCAGGCAGATCCAATCTCACTCCAGTCCTTTTTAAAAAATAAAAAATAAAAAATATGCATATTATTGTGATTATGCTACATTTCACTGATGTGCATTATATTTTATTTTCATAAACAGTCCTCAGTGTCAGTCTCCAGATCTTTAATTTTTCACTGCAGACTGATGTGCAATAATGCAAATGCTCTTGTCACATACCTGTGATGGGTTTACGACCTTAGTGTTGCACACTCAACCAGTAAGAGGTAGTGACAGGGATGACAACTAGATTCAGAGCAAGCTATGTAACATAAAATGAAAAAATATGCCTAAACCACTCTGTTAGGAGGAGTTTAATTCTGGTTCTTTGTTAAAAGCGTAACTTTTACCACATAGAAATGATGCATAGTAACCTTTTCCCACATACTGACTCACATCTCAGTCTGTTGCAGTAGGATTAACCATCAGTTTTAAAAAAAATCCTCACCTGACAGTCTGTATTTTCGCCTGTAAAACCACACTAACATTTTTATTTGTGTGTGTGTGTGTAAGTGAAATATATATACATATATACATACATATTTAATTCAACGTTTTTATGGGATTGGCTTCACAAAGACTACCACATATTACTCTATGGAAAGAACAATAGACAATCATTTGTAATAATGGCACGGTGACTTTTAAACCAAACCATCAACACATTCAGATTAAAATTATACACACTGTTGTACAAACTTATAAACTACATGCACTTGCTACTATTTTGCCCACTTGGTTAGCTGGCAGAACAATCTATGAATTTAAGATGGCACCAGTGTGTACGGCCTGCCGTCTGATTCTGGTTGTACTAGTGTTTTATTTTTTGTTTGTCTTAAAAAATGCTCCGGTGCTACCTCAACTGAGAGGGTGTCGTAGACGCCGTGGGAAACACAGTGGCTTATTGGTGTGAATGAAGGCTACCTGGATACGATTTCGAAAAACACCTCACCTTATCCCGACTGGATTTGACCGCGTCAACTACTGGCACTCTCTGGATATGGCTTACACCTGCCTGACACCTGTTGTTGGGCTTACCACAATAACCCCGCACCACTGTCCCCCCCGTCTTCACTCAGGTGGAGTAAACCCTCAGAACCTACGGCCAATGGGTCGGGCACCCACATCGGAGCTGAGGCACCGGTACCACTAAGAATAAGTCTTGTTAATGCTCGATTGCTAGCAAACAAAACTTTTATTCTTAAGGACTTCTTCACTAATCGAGAACTGGATTTAATGCTTTTAACGGAAACACCGCAGAGAGCCGGTGAGTCCAGCTGTTTTACTGAACATTTACCGCCTGATTGTGAATATCTTAACGTGCCGAGGATGGCTGGGCGTGGTGGTGGAGTGGCGGCTGTTTTTAAGAAGAAGCTCCCCTGCAAACAACTCTTAACTGACTCATATTCTAGTTTTGAACTTCTGATGTTTGAATTGGGGCATCCCCGCCCGACACTCGTTGCAGCTGTATACAGACCTCCAAAATATCACAAGGATTTTATTCAAGACTTTTCAAACCTTTTAGCTGGTACCGTGCCAAGCTACGATCAAATCTTAATTGTTGGAGATTTTAATATTCATGTGTGTTGTCCCTCCAATCCACTGGCCAGAGACTTTTTAAGTTTGATGGACTCCTTCAGTCTTGCTCAGTTTCTGTCAGGGCCAATCCAGAAACAGGGTGATACGTTGGATCTTGTGCCGGATCTAGGGTACATGTCCTAAACACGAAAATATGTGACGCTGTTTTTTCTGATCACTGTCCTGTTGTGTTTGATATACTTTTATCTCTCCGCCATTTTACACCTCTTATTCCAACACGCCGTTGTCTTGTCTTTAACCCATCTGCAACAGAACAATTTTCTATTGCTTTTAAAAAAGTTTCAAGATCTCCCCTTGGCTTTGGTACTGAGGAGATGACATCTAATTTTTACGATAAATGCAAAACTGTCCTTGATGAGGTTGCTCCTTTTAAAACTATGAGCCCGAAACCACAATCAGACCCATGGATAAATGAGGCCACTCATTCAGCCAGACAAGAGTGCAGGAAGGCTGAGTGTAAGTGGAAAAAAGATGGGCTGCAGGTGTCGTTTCTCATGCTGAGAGACAGTCTGTACAGGTATCAGGACATTGTAAAAGCAGAAAAGTCAAAGTTTTTTGCTAATGTTATTGAGAATAGCTCCAACAATCCTTGGGTTCTTTTTTCAATTATTGACTCTGCTCTGAATATTTCCCGAGCTTCTTGTATTAATAGTTCCTCAGAAACTTGTGAAAGGTTCTTGCAGTTTTTTATCAATAAGATAAAACAGCTTCAATCTATGATCACCCTTCCTTCACATGACCTTTCTAAAATATTCACCTGCTCTGCTGCTTTTGATCAGTTTGAGCCTGTGTGTCTTGATCAGATGGAGGAAGTATGTAATGGCACGAAGACATCATCTTGTCCAAATGATGTTGTTCCAACACATTTAAAAAAAAAGATTTTTAAGGTTGTCGGTTCTGACATTTTAGCGATTTTTAACAGCAGTCTTAGTTCAGGTGCCAGCCTGTTTTAAACATGCTGTTGTACAGCCTGTACTTAAAAAAACCTAATCTCGATTCCTCTGTCCTCGCAAACTTCAGGCCTATTTCAAAGCTTCCCTTCCTGTCGAAAATTTTTGAAAAGATTGTATTTTTTCAGCTGCAATCTTTTGTAAATGGACACAATGTTCTTGAGAGGTTTCAGTCTGGTTTTAAAACTCTTCATAGCACTGAAACTGCACTTTTGAAAGTTCTTAACAAGCTTTTATTAGCCAATGACTCAGGAGACTCAGTTGTGCTTTTGGATCTGACCACTGCCTTTGATACTGTTGACCACAGCATCTCGATCTCATGATTGGAGCATTGTGGCATCAAGGGCACTCCATTAGAGTGGTTCAGGGCATACCTGTCTGAAAGGACTTTCTCTGTGAGCTTTGGAGATTTTATCTCTTCCTCAGCTCCCCTTACTTGTGGTGTTCTTCAGGGATCTATACTGGGGCTAATTTTATTCTCTATTTATATGCTGCCTCTAGGTCTAATTTTTAGAAAATATAGCATTTGTTTTCATTTATATGCTGGTGATGCTCAGATCTATCTTCAACTGAAGAGAAGCGGTTCTGTCCCACTAGAACCCTTACTTCAGTGTCTCGGTGAAGTTAAATCCTGGATGGCCTCTAACTTCCTTAACTTCAATGAGAACAAAACCGAAGTGATAATTTTTGGACCAAGTGGCAATCCCAGCACCTCCCATTTTAACCTGCAGAGTCTTGAGCCTTTTATCAAATCACATGCCAAAAATTTGGGGGTTAAATTTGACAGCAATTTAACCTTTGAAAAACAGATTAGCTCAGTTGTACAGTGGTCTTTCTTCAAACTGAGGTTCTTATCTAAGGTGAGATCATTTTTATCTTTTAAAAACTTTGAACGGGCGATCCATGCTTTTATTACATCCCAGCTGGACTATTGTAACTCCTTATATGCTGGAGTTAGCCAGACCTGCCTGGCAAGACTGCAGTTGGTCCAGAATGCTGCAGCTCGTCTTCTGGCACGTACTAAAAGATGTGAACATATTTCCCCGGTGCTCGCCTCTCTTCACTGGCTTCCTGTTCACTTCAGAATTAATTTTAAAGTTTTACTGTTGACTTACAAAGCCCTGAATGGACAGGCTCCCAGGTATTTGTCTGACCTCTTGCAGCCTTATGTGCCCTCTGGATCTGTTAGATCAAGTGATCTTTTGCTCTTGGCCACACCAAGGTCGAGGCTGGTTCATAGAGGTGATCGAGCGTTTGCAGTCGTAGCGCCTAAGCTGTGGAATAATCTACCCCTCCACATCAGACAGGCTACTACTCTCAATCTTTTTACATCTTATCTTAAAACACATCTGTATTTACTGGCTTTTAATACAGTATGAGAATTATTTGTTATTTCATATTTGATGTTTGGTATCAATATTATAAATTGTTTTACTAGGTATTTTGTATTCTTGCACAGCACTTTGGTCAACGTTCCTGTTGTAATTAAATGTGCTATATAAATAAATAAACTATAAACTATCTATTCATTATCAAATATCTTATTAAAATGGTAACCAATGCTCATGTAAGATATAATTTCTCTCATAAATTTCAGAGGTTTGTGCTTGTGCTATCAAAACTCAGTAAACATGTCCAACTGGTAACTTTGAATAAACAATGGAAGGAAGACTTAAATGCATGAAAGGTGATTTGTGGAGGGGGGAAAAAAACACAACCACAAGACAGAAATAAAAAACAGTGTTCAAAGTCTGGAACCTTCTGCTGAAACAGCTGTTACCACAAAACACAGTATTAGAAACCCTCATTCCAAAGCATTGGAACCCACCAGGAGTGGGATGGTGGGGGGTCAGGAGTCTAAAGGTGTATTACTACAAAAGCAAAAAATCTGGATACTTGTACATTGTCCTAAGTGGAGATTCTGTTCATGGCCAGGACATTTTGCACTCACTAAAATTGTGATTTATTTAATTTAAAAAATAATGCTTGCTGAACCCACTTCACTTCTAACACTTCTGGGTGTTTGAACTATACAAGTGAACTTAAAATACCCATCTTGTCATGGTGC